>PVIC010025804.1:13153-25097 GCA_004025085.1 Thryonomys swinderianus
AAAAAAAAAAAAAAAAAAAAAAAGATTGGCCATAGATTTAAAAACAATTACTTTACTATTTGTACTTTGTAATTTATAGTGACATTACACTGCATTTGCATTTGCTCTTGGTCAGTGTAAAGTACTGAACACACCAGTCACCTGTTGGTGTCTACAGGGCTGGGTTCTGGATCCCTGGAGCTGCGATGGCCACATGCTGTAGAGGTAGTGGAAGCCTTTGGTACCTCAAGCCATCCCTAGGTTACTTATAATAGGAACACAATGTAAATATTGTGCAAGAAGTTGTTGTACTCTTGTTTAGGGAATAATGAGCAGGAAAAAAGTTTGTCCATGTTCAGTAGAGATACAGTTTTTCCCCCTCTAATATTTTTGACCTAATTGAATCATAGCTCCAGAACTCAGATATGTGGAGGGCCAACTGTATGTGGTTGAACCTCAGCAATAGGTATACATACCTCAGAATCAGCAAAAAACAAAATTTTCACTGGTACAGTGAGGTTGAGGGTCAAAGAAGTAGAAAGAATACAAAGTGTCAAGCTATAAAATCAAGCTTAATTTATCACTTCTGTTTTTGAGCTTTTTGCTGTCAAAGGCATAAAAAATATCATTTATGTATTTTCAAGATTCTTGAGGGAAAACATCCTTGTTACATCAAAGAAACTGAACTTTTTAAACATCTCATATAAACCAGTATTCTTAATATCTCTAGCAAATGTGACAGATGTTATATTGTTTCTTGTCTTTTTTGAGAAAATGTGAGATGTAGCTTGAAAATGTAACCTGATGTTTGTAATGGGTTGTAGAGATAAAAAAAAAAGAAAGAGTTTATAGCCTTTTTAATAATTTATTTTAAATTAAGGATGAGACATGGAATCCCTGGACAGTTCAGTTCTGCAGAAATATTTTCGTCAACTAACCCATTGAGAAAAATTGAGTAGCAGATTATTTGTGATAGCAGCTGTGTAGTTGGTGGAAAGTTTCCAAAGCAGTGGGCTGCAGGTCACCAGTTTTCTGTAGATAGGTAGTAGGTACCTGGCAAAATACTGAATTATTAAAAATGTAAAACTATGAAAAACAAGTATTAATTTACACTATTTATATTTGAATGTAGTTTGTTTTCTCCTGAAATTAGGCTACTGGAAAGAAGAGCTGTTGTTGGGAATGTAGTGCTTGTCCCCCAGAGAAGGCCCTGCCCAGCTCTGTAGCCCACAGAGCTCTTTCCCAGCCTCCGGGAGGAGAATGCACCTTAGGGCAGACAACCTTAGAGGTCAGCTGTAAATAGCAGAGTTCGACTTCAAAAATTATGGAGATGGACCTTGCAGTAGTTTTGTGGAGGACCTTGTGAGTACTTGCCGGTGAAACCAGAATTGTTATTTAAAATTTTTTCTGAAATGATGAAGTATAGATAGTAATTATTGAAGACCTAGGTTGTCAAATGGAAGAGCACAGTATTTATTTCAGCTGGGTGTTTAAGAGCAGCTGATTCTAGAAAGGAGTAGTGTAATTTCAAGGGTTGCCTCTAGAATCAGACCTGTATGATCTCCACAGGATACCTGACCTCAGTTTCTTCACTTACAAAGTAAAAATAGTAATAGTGCCTGTCTTGTAGGTTTCTGGGAAATCAAATATTTTACTGTAGGTAAAGCATTTAAGATACTACATGGCACACTTTAAACATTGCGTAAATGTTAACTCATTGATGAGTACTAGTATTAGTTCATTTATTCATTACATAATACCCTCAGGTCTTGCTTCCTTGAATGTATTTCTGAGTTTAATCAATAAGTGTCCTAGTTATCTGCTGTGATTAATTGATTTGAACACAGTTTGGTTGATTAGGAAGCAATTTACCTTCCTGATAATCTATTGTTTGAATTGATTTGAATAGTTTTTGTTCTATTTGGAGTAAACAGTTTAATCTCTAAGACTAGTCAAGCTATTAAATAAAAACTTGTGTGTTGTTTGTGCATGCATGTGATGTTGTAAAATGTAACTACATACTTTTGACTCAAGTTACTTATTGACTGACATTATATATACTATATTTTTATCAGTTATTTCTGTGTTATGTGTGTCTTTAGGTTTTTAGGACTTCTAAATGCACTGATATTTTAGAATTACTGTGTTGCTTATTTTTAAAATCAGATAATTGGCTGAGCATGGTAGCACATGTCTTAATCCCAAAGGTAGCAAGAGGGGCACAAATTCAAGGCTGGGTGGGGCTGGGTTCTAACTCAGTGGTAAAAGATGCCTGGGTTCAGTCTTGAGTAAGAAAACATCTATCTGCCTTGAATGCACAGAAATAAAGTTGCTCATTTTTTTATAAAAAGTTCACCATTCTTGTAATGAAGTTTGTGATCAGGTTAAATATCTCTGATCTTGGGTTCATTTTCATTTCCTTCACTTTTTGGAAAGATTTAACTTTTTTATATGTTGTAAATACTACAGTTTTCATCTTGTTTTATAATGGTTAATTCAAATCTTGATGTTTATTTCCCCTTTAAGAACTCTTACTTATTCATTTTAATCTAAAAGTACTAACCTGTTAGAAAATGAAGAATACACACCAACCAGGATGTTGTAATCCCAGGACTCTGGAGGTTCCAAGTTTGACTTGAGCCTGGGCAACACAGAGACTTAGCAGGACCCTTTCTCAAAATGAAAAAAGAGACCTGGCAGTGTAGCATGGTGTGAAGGCCATGATCCAATCTCTAGTTCTGCAGACAAATGAATAACTTACCCATGTTAATAGAGGAATATTACTTGAACTCTAGGTTTATCTCATTTGAAATTTTATGTTGCTGAATAAAATACTATAATGAGATTTTGTCCATATTAGGAAATATACTCTGTGTGTTTGATAATTACCTTGATAACTTTTCGGCTACTTTCAATATATATGTAATGTATTATTATTTAATGTATCTATTTTATTATCTTGTAAACTACAGTGTTCTGGTTATCCTCCCTAGCAGCATCTTTCTTAAGTATGTACTAGTGTCATTTATTGATTAATTCTTCTTTGGAACTATGAAGCCCACAAAATGTAAATGGTTTCATTTATAAACTGTGTCTTTTTTTTAGTTTTCTGAGACAGTCTCACTTTCTAGTTCAGGCTGGCTCTGAACTCACTGTGTAATTGAGGGTAGCCTCAAACTCACAGCAATCCTCCTGCCTCTGCCCCCTTTCACTTTGTTTTATCTCAACAAGGAGAGAGAGTAACCCACCTACATTTGAAGTTGCAGGCTCTGTAGGTATGACTTATACTGATGGAATTTGCTTTCAGTACTTTATAGAGATTTTTACTGCTCTTGTTCATATCTTTTTTCTTTTTTGAGACAGGGCCTTCCTTTGTAGTTCAGGCTGGCCTTGAGCTCACAGCAGTCCTCCTGCCTCTGCCCCCTGAGTGCTGAGATTATAGGCATGAGCCACCATGCCCTGCATTGTGGTATGTGGTACTGTGGATTGTGTTTGGAACCTTGTACGTTTGAGGCAGACAGATGCTGGAACCACTGAGCTAAATCCCCAGCCCCTCTCGTTCATATTTTTACCTTTTTTATTGTCAGCTTTAAGTCCAGTTTTGGTTGGAAGATGTCTTAGTCACTTTCTTCGTTATTGAGACAGAACTCTGGACACCCACAAGTGAAAAGAGGAGAGGTTTCTTTTGACTACACTTCCATTGTGTTAGCCCAACAGACTAAGGTGAAACGACTGCTGTTGAGAAGAGCTGCTCCAACCAGGTGGTCAGGAAGCAGGGCACGAAGGCACGGGCCAGAGGAGATTTGTCCTTCTGAGTCTCGCCCCTGTAACCCACTTGAACCAGGCCCTGGCCCTTGGAACACACGTAGTGACCAGGCCGGTCACGGGATAAGCCCACTGATGCAGATGGTGCCCCCTAGTCTTTGAGGAGCACTCCAGATGAAGCTGTAACAGAAGCGAAGCAGCCTTTGGGCTCACTCCTTTCATAGCCTTACTTGTCCATGTAGCAGGGGAGCAGAAGTTGTCCTCTCGGTTTCTGCCAGCAATCCAGCCTCTCAGTGATTTGCTTTCAATTCCAGCTCTTCGTTCTCTGGATTGAGGACCAAGAGTAGAAGGAACATAGGTCTTACTCCCTTTTCTTCATTTTGATTCTGTCTTCCTTATTTTCCACCTAATTAAAAACTCTTCATTTTGAAATATTTTAAAACTCCCCTTTTCCTGTTACTGAGATAAAGTCCTGGCACTGACAGCTTCAAGGAGAAGAGGGTTCCTTTGCTGCTCCAAAGCAGAGTGGTGTGATAGGGGTCAGTGAGGGGAAACTGCGCACCCATGGCACCAGTGCTAGGGACTAGAGTATGCTTTGGCAGGTCGCCTACCCAGGGATCTGTCTGCTCCTATGCCAGGCCCTGCCTCCAGCAGCACATTGCTGCAGACTCCTCAGCAGTGTGGTCCACTTGGAGCATTGTGTCCTCGCAGTCACATCCCCTTCAAAAGCCCCACCTCTGGACAGATGAGATTTGGGGCCCATGCATTTTAGGTATAAACCACAGCACCATAGTCCTTTTAAATTCCACCCATAGGCTGGGCAGGGTGGCACGCACCTGTAACCCAGCACTTGGAAGGCTGAGACAGCCACATCACATGAATTTGAGACCAGCCAGCCTGGACTACATAGTTTAAGGTGAGTCTAAATTACACAGTGAGAGGCTGTTTCAAAAAATAATTGCATACAGACAGACATTTCACAGGTACATCAGCTTACGCTGTATAACTGAGGTTAGCATTTGGAATTCCAAAGCCTTCCGTATAGGTATATGCACTGACTAAAAAGGCAGTGTTTTTCTATATTTTAAGCCATACAAAAATGAGTTAATTGTCTTGGAAGGTAGGGAGATTAACTGGAATGGTTTGTGAAGAAGCTGGACAACCAGTTAGAAAGGGAAGCTGGTATTAAGCAGTGTGAGCAGGCAGGTGGTACTATAGGTGACTCTGAAAATCTCATTCCTTTGTTTTTGTATACGCTCAGTCCTCTTTGGTTACCACAACAGTTGAAAATGTTTTCATTGCTTGACTTCGTGTTTTTTTTTGTTTTTGTTTTTGTTTTTTTTGCTTTGTAGTCCAGGCCAGGCTAGTTTGGAACTCACTTTGTACTACAGACTGGCCTTGAACTCCTGGCAATCCTGATGTCTCAGCCTCCTCAGTGCTAGGGTTACAGGTGTGTGCCACCATGTCCAGCCGTCACTTGACTTTGAATAAAAATTATATATCATGGTTAGGAATGTGATTCAGCTTTTGCTAAGGGTCTAATTCAACTTCTACTTATGAAATTTTTCTTTGTTCTTAGGTAATTCAAAAGAATATAACAAGATCCTCAAGTTAAATATGAAAGACATTTTTTCTGAATCAAAGAAGTATTTTTGATCACTTACTCGTGCTGTTCATGTATTTTTCATTGTGAAGGAAAAGATCATTTGCTAAATGGATATAGATTTCCATTAGAACCTAGTTATTTCTAGGGAAAAAAATACTGTGAAGTAACTTTGTAGTCTTTAGCCTTTAGCAATAACTATGTCATAATATTGTTTGAATTTTCTTGCAAAACTTTTTTTTCCCATGGAAGCCAGAATCATGTTTTTTTGCCCCAGTCTTCAGGTTTGCTGTATTCTGTGGTCTCTACTTGAATTCTTTTTTTTTTTTTTTTTTGAGACAGGTCTTGTTTTGTAGTTTGGGCTGGTCCTGAGCTCACTAACTCAGCAGATCTCCTGCCTCTGCCTCCCAAATGCTAGGATGACAGGTATGAGCCACCACACCCAGCATTGTTGTGTGTGGTACTGATTGCTGGTGGGCATGAGTCACCATGCCCAGTATTGAATGTAGTTACCAGGGATTGAACCAGGGATTTTGAGTTTGCTCGGCAGGCGCCGGAACCATAGAGCTAAATCTCTGGCCCCTCCATTTGAATTCTTAATCAGGCCAGATACAAGGAGGATAGTCAAAAGAGCATGGGTAGAACCTGAAACTTCACCCTGGCTAATGAGGCAGTCACTATACCTCTCTTCCGTGGTAACGTTGGGATGAAAAAGTTTTAAGAGATGCTGGGCATGGTGACTCATGCCTGTGATCCCAGCACACGTGAGGCAGAGGCAGGAGGATTGCTGAGTTGAAGGCTTGTCTGGGCTACATAGTGAGCTCAGGGCCAGCATGAACTACAAAGTGAGACCCTGTCTCAAAAAAAAAAAAAAAGTTTTAAGAGATGGGGAGTAAAGTGGCTAACTACATGAAGTAAGTTTCCTGCTGTATGATTCTCTGACTGTATATTTCAGGTAAACTGATGATCAGTTTCCTTATTTAAAAGCATATTAATTATGTCACATGAAATGACGTATGATTGATTGGAGTCCAGTGTTCTGTTGTTTTTGTCGCATCATGGTGCAGGCATGTCACAGGTGTTACATACTGCAGTAGTGATACCTTTCTCTTGGTGTGTTCCTTCATTACACAGTTTTAAATATTTTTCCAACAGAGATGTTTTTGAATTACAGTTTTTTTTTTTTTTTTTTGCTTTTTGAGACAGGGTCTCGCTTTGTAGTTCAGGCTGGCCCTGAGCTCACCATGGTGCCCAGGCAAGCCGCCGCAAACTCAGCAATTCTCTTGTCTCTGCCTCCCGAGTGCTGGGATAACAGGCGTGAGCCACCATGTCTGGCATTGTGATATGCGGTGTTGCTTGTTGGTGGGCGTGTCTCCACGCCCAGCATTTTATGTGGTTACTGGGGATCAAACTCAGGTCCTTGCGCTTGCGAGGCAGGCGCCTGAACCACTGAGCTAACCCTCTGGCCCTGAATTACAGTTTTTAATATTCTTTGTTGGTTTTAGATTTCTTTTTTTAGTGACTCTTCCTACCTGTATATTTAATCTTCTTTGCTTAAACTCTGATACTTGCCACTTCCTTCTGGATTTTTCTTTACTATTTTTTAATCACTTGGTGAGGTATTTCTGGGGTTTGAATCCAGGGAATCCTACTTTCTAAGGAAGTGCTCCGCCACTGAGATATATCCCATTTTTAAATTTTGTTTTGAGACAGAGTCTCGCTAAGTCACCCAGGCTGGCCTGAAACTTGTGATTCCTCGACTCCTCACCTTCTGAGTAGCTGGAGGTGTGAACTACTAATGCCTAGCTTTTAATTACCACATTAAATGTTTTTAATTTTAGACCACTTTTTGTTACATTTATTTGTTGTTGTCTTCTATTTTATTTAATATTCCTTTTAAAAATTAAACTTTTTTCCTTTGCTTTCTGAGACAAGGCTTCACTGTGTATTGCAGCCTGGCTTCAAACTACCTGTGTAGCTCAGGCTAGGCTGTAGCTTGCTGTCCTGCCTCTGTCTCCTGGGTGCTGGGGTTATAGTGTAGACAAGCGCTCTCACTTCTGAAATGTTACTAATCTCATTGTTCTTTTACACCTTGCATGTATGTTCTTCTCATATATATCTTTCAGCTAGTTCTGAAGGGGTTACAGTTTTGATGTATTTTGTGGGCATATTTTCCTGATGTGGTTTCATTGTAGAGATGTTATTCTGTTCTTCCTCTTCTAATCTCTCAGAGGTTATTTTTGTATGATGTTTGACCTTGATTTATTGGGTCATTTTTATTGATATTAATTATCTTTACTTTTAAAAAGGAGTGGCATATAAGACAGCTTTTTAAACTTCACAGACCTCTCTCTTTAGAATTCTTCATGGAGTGTTTAAAAGTATGTGAAATTTTTTATCTGGTCCTGCTCTTCCTGGGCTCCATTATTCCTATCCTGTTTCATTTTAAAATATTTCCCAGAAATTCCTTCTCAGTGTGGTTCTTCCTTACCTGGGAGACTTGGTGGTTAGTTATAAGAAACCACAGAGGCTAGACTCTTTCCCTTCATTCTAAACTTAAATGGGCCCTTTCTCACTTCTTGCTATAGAACTGTGAAAATCCTCCATAGTATGGGGTGCTTTTCTAGAATTGGTTCACTGAGCTCCTATATCTCGCCGTATTTTTTTCCATTCCTCACATCTGTTGAATTTTCCCATTCACTGCAGGCATTGGGTGAATCTAATGGCTGTTAGTGGGTTTTCCCTACCTGGTGGTATTTTGAGGTTTATGGGGATAATCAGTCACTCTACATTGTTTGGTAAATATTGTGTGTGGGATTTTCATTTTTCTATCTAGTGGTTCTCTGTTGTTTATAAGGAGACTGTTAGACTTCAAAAACTGCCTCCATTACAGAATTCTCATGATAAGCAATATTTAATAGAATAAGACTATAAATTAGGGCTGGAGATTTAGCTCAGTGGTTCCAGCGCCTGCCTCACAAGCGCAAGGTCCTGAGTTTGATCCCTGGTAACCACATAGAACGCTGGGCGTGGTGACTCACGCCCACCAGCAATCAATACCACATACCATAGTGCTGGGCGTGGTGGCTCACGCTTGTAATCCCAGCACCGGGAGGCAGAGACAGGAGGATTGCTGAGTTCGCGGTGGCTTACCTGGGCTACATAGTGAGCTTAGGGCCAGCCTGAACTACAAAGCGAGACCCTGTCTCAAAAAAAAAAAAAAGATTATAAATTAAAATTAATTTGAAGAAATCCATAGTTTAACAGCATTTGACCTCTGAGTTAGATCATACATAATTTAATCTCTTTAGTTTTCACCCTTCAATAAATTTCCATAGTTCCTTAGAGAACCAGCCACATAACAAGCTTTTAGCACATTATTCTTTGTATGTATTTATTCAAGAAAATCCTGTGTCAAAAAACTTTCTTTGAATTTGTGGGAAGATTACTTGTTATAATTCCATCAAGCTGGCAGAATCTCTCAAATCCTGGCTTTAGGTTTTAAAGTTCTGCTTTATGCTGAATTTTTGCCAGGGTCATTACATATGTCTCTAAAGAGCAGAGAATGGGGCACCTCACAGTGTGGAGTTTATGTATTACATACTTTTGAATAATGAGGTAAAGGAAGTATGGTGGTGTTTGTAAAAATATATTTATAAAGTTTAATAGTTTGCATTTTAAAGCAATATGTTTGGGAAAAAAATCATGTAAGTCTTGAATTTGAATACTCAAGATTGTGGCTTATATTTCTCTTACTCTTGGTTTAACTTTTTAAAGGTAAAACTTTTAATAAGGCCAGAAATAGTTTTGTTGTTGTTTGTTTGTTTTTGAGACAGGATCTCGCTTTGTAGTTCAGGTTGATCCTGAGCTCACTATGTAGCCCAGGCAAACCTTGAACTCAGCAATCCTCCTGTCTCTGCCTCTTGAGTGCTGGGATTACAGGCGTGAGCCACCACGCCTGGCACTGTGGTATGTGGTATTGATTGCTGCTGGGTGTGAGTCACCATGCCCAGCATTGTGTGTGGTTACTGAGGATCAAACTCAGGACCTTGCACTTGTGAGGCAGGCACTGGAACCACTGAGCTAAATCTCCGGCCCCCAGAAATAGGTTTTATAAGATACATGTTTTAGAATTGTGTATTATAGTAATTACTGTAGTTCTTGGCAGTGAACAATGAACAAAGCAGTGAACAAAATTTGTAAGATGTAACTTAATGAAAGTCATTCATAAATTTACATTAAATCTATATTACTTACTGTAGGTAAACCTGAGAAAATGTAACTAAAGAAATAGTAAGCTATTTGAAGATAAAGGCTTAAATCTCCGGGTAGAGGACTGTATTTGGTAGGAAATTGGTAGGTGTATTGAATATGTGAGTAGTTCATCTGGAAACAGTTACTAGCTTCTTTAGGTCTTATGTTTTACACCACAATCACCCTCTTCCCTGCTGTCAGCCAGTGTAGTAATGATGAGGGCAGGCACACTTGGGGCCCTGGCCTGTGGCTCTTCCGCCTCTGCCTAACTAAGTGATCATGAGTACTGGCTCCCATTGAAACTATTACAGTCTCTGGTCATATGGTAAGTTTTATGTGTAGTAATGTCTCATTACACTTTTATAGTAAATCTTTTTAAATGAATTACTATAAACATACTATGCTGTGCAGAAGGGCCCTTTCGGTCAGGAAGATGGAACGAAGTGTGCTGTGTTTGCGAAAGTGAGACATACTCGGTGCCCTCGGAGTTCTGTGTGTCATGTGTGATGAGAGTGAAAGCTCGAGCCGGGCGTGCTGTCGTTCCTGGGAGTGATCAGCAATGGAGACAGAATAGGGAGCTCCCAAAGTGTGAGAAGATAAACTGAGGCTTAGACTAGGCTTCACAGCAAGAGATACATCTTGAACTATGGGGATGTTAAAAAGGGGGAACCCTACAGGAAATACTGAGGAGGTTAAATCAGAGTCCAGGATAGCTCCTGAGATGGGCCGCTAGCACCTAGGGCAAAACCCTCTACTCGTAGACTTCAAATGGTGTGAATTTCAAGGTAGCCATGATGCATGAATGTGGTGTGAAACTTTTCTAGTTTTATCCTAACAATGTTTAATTTCTTTTCTTTAAAGAGAGAATACATTCTTTGAGTTGGTAGCAACTAGCAAAAGCTGCAAAGAAAAATCAAGATCTGTGAATGTCTAGAGATTATAACAAAGTATAGAAACTGCTACCTCTAATCCACATCATTTTAAAAGATTTAAATTGTTTGATTCATTCTTAAAAACAGTAATTAAGACAAAAAACGAAAATTCTCCCCTGAAAACAGTTTCATGAAACTGAAAAAATGGACTCTGTATTAAATATTTCCAGAGAGTTCCCAAGACCAAAAATGGTGGCCCTTCTTTTCCAGCAGCTGGAATCCAAAAGATCTTGAAACCAGTCCTGAAAGGCTTGCTCCTATGCAAGAAATCCTGGTGGCTTTTGAGAGGAAGATAGAGAAGTATTCTGGAAATTTGAAGAGGTAGTCGAGGTGAGTCACTGACATGAAGAATTGATCCAGGGACAAACAGCATTCATTTCTCTTTTAAGTAAGAGTTTGTTTGAGAAATTAGCTAAGGTAGTTAAATAATCTTAATTTTTGTGTTTTTAAATATTTCAGCTAATAGGAAATATTAAATTCATTAGAGCAAGTAGCTTTCCCTTTCATGTACAAATATATTAACATTTTAAAAAGCACTTGGTTCTTAACAGTCATGTGTCCTTAAGAGAAGACACTGGGAAAAGGCATGGCAGATAAATGCCAGATTTATGCTTTTTGAGTGTAAGATTGGCTTGCATGGAATTTTTAAAAATGTGTATATTTGATGTATTCATAAGCTTTTTTTTTTTTGGTGCTGGGAATCGAACTTGTGACCTTGCACTTGCGAGGCAGGCACCAGAGCCAGTGAGCTAAATCCCAGCCCCAATTCATAACTTTTTTGACTTAGTAGAAGGAGGAAATTCTCTTGCTCTGATTGACATGTTGCTTGCATACCTCTAGCTAAGCTCCTTCTAGATACTATTTTATTTAGGAGCAATGTAGTGTTAATATAGCTCCCGCCCACTGTTTCACTTATTTTGGGGAAATGTAATATATGATCATTGTACAAACCTTTAAAAGTATAAATATGTAAAGTGAATTCTCCCTTCTGCATTCTGCCTTCAGCCATCCAACTTCCCTCCAATATATATTTACCAGTGTCTTGTGTATTCTTCCCGAACTGTTTCACACATAAATATATAACAGATTTTGTAAATTTTTATTTCCTTACACAGAGGTTCTTTTTGACCTAGACTCTTTTCCAATATTTTACTCAGAAAATTGGGTATAATTTTTTTTTTTTTTTTTGAGACAGGGTCTCACTTTGTAGTTCAGCCTGGACCTAAGCTCACTATGTAGCCTAGGCAAGCCTCACACTCAGCAATCCTCCTGTTTCTGCCTCCTGAGTGTTGGGATTACAGGTGTGAGCCACCACACCTGGCTACAAAATTTTTATTTTGAGTAGTTTTACCTTTTTTCCCTTTAGATATATCATAGATGTGCATCGTCTTTCTATGAACCACTAATGTTT
>PVIC010025805.1:0-24982 GCA_004025085.1 Thryonomys swinderianus
GGGGGGAATCACATGCAAACAGAGTCCAAGGACCGATAAGAATTCTGAGGGCAAACACGAATTCCTCCCAAGGGCTGAATCGCTAGGATAAGACCCAGGCTAAACACACACCCTGGCTTAAAGAGGGTTTTGTTAGCTCACGTTACAGTGGGTCGGGACAGTTTTTCCTTTATGCTTGTCAAGTAAATTAATTACACAGCAGCCATCCATCAGCCCTGCCAGGGTTCTGGGAACATCCAGGAATCCCAGGGTTGGCCCCCTGGCCGGCTGGGGGTTGGGACATCATATTTTGGTGCCAAAAGTGCCCGGGCTTTTCTACAAAGTCACAACTAAGGTTTTTATAAATGTTTCCCTTTTCCAGGTTTGACACTCGGTGTGTGCTCCAGGTCACAGACGAATATTTGACATTGTAGAGTAAATCTCAGACTGAGCAGAAAAGGTAATTCTTCCCAAATCTGTTTTGATAGAATAAATACTGCAAATAATTCAAGGGTAATTATATTTAAAGATAACAAGAATAATTAAAAGACACAGTCACCATCTTCATACCCCCATTAAATCATTGCTAGGTTTTTTTTGTTTTGTTTTGTTTTTTTGAGGTAGGCTCTCGCTTTGTAGTTCAGGCTGGCTCTGAGCTCACTGTGTAGCCCAGGCAATCCTGGAACTCAGAAATCCTCCTGCCTCTGCCTCCTGAATGCTGGGTATATAGGCTTGAGCCATCATGCCCAGCACTGTGGTATGTGGTACTGATTGCTGGTGGGCATGAGTCACCATCCCCGGTCTTGCTGTATGTGGTTACTGGGGATTGAATCAGGGGCCTTGTGCTTGCTAGGCATGTGCCGGAACCATTGAGCTAAATCTCCGGGCCTTCCTGTCTTCTTATAAGTACATATTTTGTTTATATACTTGTAGTCATACCACAAAGCTGGTTTTTCACTTTCTTTTTTTTTTTGAGACAGGGTCTCACTTTGTAGTTCAGGCTGGCCCTGAACTCACTATGTAGCCCAGGCAAACCTCAAACTCGGCAATCCTCCTGCCTCTGCCTCTGCCTCCTGAGCATTGGGATTACAGGCGTGAGCCCCCACACCCGGTACTGTGGTATGTGGTGTTGATTGCTGGTGGGCGTGAGTCACCACGCCCAGCATTGTATATGGTCACTGGGGATCGAACTCAGGACCTTGCGCTTGTGAGGCAGGCACCAGAACCACTGAGCTAAATCTCCAGCCCATGGTCTTTCACTTTCTTATGAAAAGTAATTACATAACTATATCATTCTAAGCTTTTTTTTTTAAAAATAGGTTCTTGCTATGTAGCCCAGGCTACATATACCCTTGAACTCACAGCAATCCTCCTGCCTCAGCCTTCTGGGTGCTGGGATGACAGGTGTGAACCACCACGCCTGGGTTCTTGATCCTCCTGTCATGTGCAAAATATCTCGCCTCTCTTTTGCTTTTCTCCTTAGTTTATTAACACCCAGGCTCTCTGTCTCCTTGTTAGCTTGCTGTGCCCCAAGCCTGCAAGGCAAGGGCTTCCTTTTGGGATGCTGGTTTCAGAGCATAATGATGCCAGTTACCTGGTGCCCCGGCTTCCTGCGGGCAGAGGTGTTGGCCTGGCACAGTTGCTGTGCAGGGAGCAAGCAGTTTCCCAGGGCTCGTCTGACCTCCGGCTCCCAGCAGTGTGGCCTCTGCCATCTGGGGCTTCCAACAGGCCTCCACCCCCAGGCACAGTGTCCGCCTCTTCTCTCGGGTGGAGGAGCAGCTGTGTGTGTGTGTGTGTGTGTGTGTAGGGTGCCTAGTGTGTGCAAGCTCAGGTGCTGCAGGGGGACCCACCAGGAGGTGAATTCCGATGGGCACGAGGGTCCTCCGGCACCCCCGTGTCCTCAGGCTGGACTGCCAGCAGGGTGTGGGAACATTCATCTGTCACCCCAGAACTCTGAGGCTGTGGCAGGAGGATTGGGAGGAGTTCAAGGTCAGCCTTGGCTGCATAGTGAGGCTCTGTCTCCAAAACGCCCAAAATAAACAAACAAGTAAATAATAACATATATATCCCAATAAAATGGTTTCAAAATAAATAAACACACAAATAAAATCAAACAGACAAAAACCATTTTTTCTACCGATCCAGGTCTTCTACTCCTTCATGTCCTGTCTAAAGACCTAGCTAGTGGGGTGGCATACATCTGCCATTCCAGCGCTCTGGGAGGCTGAGACAGGAGTATCTGGAAATCTGATTCCAGTCTGGGCAGCTTAGTGATTAAACTAGATCCACCAAAATAAAAAAATTAAAAAAGACTGGCTTGGGGGTGCAGCTCAGTGCAAAGGCCCTCGGTTCAACTCCCGGCACTGAACAGAAAGAAAAGAATAAACAAATTCATGAATAAGTAAACAGCCTTGATATGAGATCTGATTGTGGGTCAGGCTCTGCACGCAGCTGACTTGAAGATCACGGGCTCCATCCGCAGCCCGGGCTGGGACAGGAAAGGGGGAAAGGGAAAGAAAAAGAGGTGAGTCCATTCTAGAACGCTGTTATGATATTAAAAGTGAAAACCACAGAGCTTCTTGATAAAAAGATGCAAACCTTCAGTATTCATCTGTTTATGCGGGTGGCACACAATGCTATCTGCTTCTCTTATCTCGCAGGATAAAAAGGCTGGGTGTGGCGGCTCACGCCTATAATCCCAGCGTTCAGGCAGTTGACGCAGGAGGAGGTCAGACCCAGTTCCCTGTGAGTTCAAGGCCAACCTGAACTACATAGAGGCCCTGTTTCAAAAGACAACAGCAACAACAACAGCAAAAAACCAGGGGGGGCGTCATTTATATTTCAAACTTCTCAAACGACACCAGTCCTGCTCAGGTCCCACACTGGTTTGGGAATTATACATCACATATAATGAAAACACATCATGCAAGAGCCAGGAATGAAAACCAGGCCCTCTGCAAGCTAAACTTTCTGAGAAGCAAGCGGCACCCTCAGCCACAGGGGAGAGGGGTCTGGGAAGCAGAGATTTCTGGGTTCTTGGGAAAGTTCAGGTGAAAGAGAATGCAAATTTCCAGCGAGAGAGTGTGAAAGGCCTCGGGTCGCAATTAGCATTAAGGGTCAGGAAAGGGGCCGGGTGGATCCGCCCACCTGCAGGCCTGTCCCGTGCTCGCTCCCTGCAGGCAGCAGCCCCTTTCCGTGAAGGCAGCGTCAAGCTGCCTCGAAGCCTTTCTCAGACCAGGGGCCCAGCCCCGAGCCACTGGCCGCCTGGAAGCCTGTTGAGTTTCTATTTCTTACCAGCGTATGGGCCCTGGTTACCAGTAATGTCTCAGTTGTTTTTTACTTATTTACTCAGAGACAGGCCCTCCCTACGCAGTTCACAGTGGCCTTAAAGTCACCTTGTAGCTCAGGCTGGCCTCAAACTCTAGGTGATCCTCTTGCCTCAGCCTCCTGAGGGCTAGCTAAGATGACAGATGTGCAGCGCCACACCTTGTGGACCCCCAGTTTTACTTTCCCTGGACCCTGTGCTCCTGAGAACGTGGAGTTGAGCTGGTCTGCAAATCAGCAGGGATCTTCCTTCCTCCAAAGCGGAGTCCATGGCTGACTGAGCTCCAGCCTTCAGAGCAAGGTGAGGTCCCACCTTCCTCCGAAGGGCGACCTAGGGTCAGTCACTTCCCCTGAAAGGAGGAACACGAACAGTCCCTGGAGGCCTGTCCCTGCACCACCCGCCTGGGGCGCACCCTGGCTGGGAGTCTCCATGACGGATTTGTCATTTGACCCTGTGAGCTAATTTTTTTTGTTTTTAGCAGAACTTTTATTGGTACCTTTTAGATCTGCATCCTGATAACATGCCTGGAAGGGAGTGGGTGCCTGACCCTGTATCTGTGCTGACTGTCCACCTCCATCCAGCCCCAGCCCCACTTCGTCTCCCTTGTGGGACAGAGTGTGTGGAAAAGCCAAGGAAACCTGAACTCCGGAGCTGTTAAACTGGATTTAGAGGAAGACTTTAAAACCTTAGCTCAAGGCCAGAGATTAAGCTCAGTGGTTCCAGCGCCTGCCTCGCTAGCGCAAGGTCCTGAGTTAGATCCCTGGGAACCACATACAATGCTGGGCGTGGTGACTCACACCCACCAGCTATCAGTACCACATACCACAGTGCCGGGCGTGTTGGCTCATGCTTGTAATCCCAGCACTTGGGAGGCAGAGGCAGGAGGATTGCTGAGTTTGAGGCTTGCCTAGGCTACATAGTGAGTTCAGGGCCAGCCTGAACTACAAAGCGAGACCCTGTCTCAAACAAACAAACAAACAAATAAATAAATAAATAAATAGATAAATAAACAAACCCTTAGCTTAGTGGTTCCGGTGTTTGCCTGGCAAGCACAAGGTCCTGGGTTTGACCCCTAGTACCACATGCCACAATGCCAGACATGGTGGCTCACACATAGCACTCAGGAGGCAGAGGCAGGAGGATTGCTGAGTTCAAGGCTAATTTGGGCTGCATAGAAGAAAACAACTTTGGAAAAGATTTTAAGTTTATGGTACAGAAAATGAACTTTGAGGAATACTGAAATTTTATTTATAAATTGAGTTTATTGGTACTTTTTAAGAATACATTATGATCACTTCCCTTATTGACAATTAGAGCTCTGATTTTTTTTTTTAAAAGACAGGGTCTCCTTCTGTACTTCAGGCTGACCCTGAGCTCATGATGTAGCCCAGGCAAACCTCAAACTCAGCAATCCTCCTGCCTCTGCCTCCCAAGTGCTTGGATTATAGGTGTGTGCCACCATGTCCAGTTTAGTGCATTCCTCTTTGAATTAACTCTAAGAAGCTCTATCTTTTTACCTGTTAGTGAGAAAAAGAAAGTTGAACTCAAGCATGTGCAACATTCTCTCCAGCCCACAATGCATCAAACAAACAAATATTATTTTGAAGCTTTTTAGAAAAAGTCAGGAAGGAAGAGACCTGCTTCTTTCAGAAGCTGCCTATAGGGTGGGGGATTTAGCTCAGTGGTTTCAGTGTCTGCCTGGCAAGCGCAAGGTCTCAATTTCGATCCGTGGCAACCACATACCTCAAGGCTGGGGCATGGTGACTTATGCTCATAATCCCAACAATGAGTACCATACATAACAGTGTCCTGTAATGCCAGAGCTTGGGAGGCAGAGGCAGGAGAGTTGCTGTCAGTTCAAGGCTTGCTTGAGCTATATAGTGAGCTCAGGGCCAGTCTGAATTACAAAGTGAGACCCTATCTCAAAAAAAGAAAGAAAGGCAGACAGAAAGAAAGACAGAAAGAAAGAAAGAAAGAAAGAAAGAAAGAAAGAAAGAAAGAAAGAAAGAAAGAAAGAAAGAAAGAAAGAAAGAAAGACAGACAGAAAGAAAGAAAGAAAAGAAAGAAAGAAAGAAAGAAAGAAAGACAGAAAGAAAGAAAGAAAAGAAAGAAAGAAAGAAAAGAAAGAAAGAAAGAAAGAAAGAAAGAAAGAAAGAAAGAAAGAAAGGAAGGAAGGAAGGAAGGAAGGAAGGAAGGAAGGAAGGAAGGAAGGAAGGAAGGAAGGAAGAAGGAAAGAAAGAAAGGAACTGCCTAGAAAGCCTGCTAGATGATTCTGGCAGTGTGGGGACAGTCTTTTCATCTTCTAGGTACTGGCCACTGTTTACTTAACGTCCCAGTCCCTCTGGAAGAGAAGCACAGAAAAAGGGACCATCTGCCTGGTTTGCAAACTGTCACCTACATGGCTCCAGGCTGCTAGCAAACCCACGTTTACTTGTCTATTGTGCCAGCTGGAAGTGAGATTAGCATGTGTGAGCTTTTATTCTTTCCTTTCTGAAATCCGAGGGGAATCTGCCACTCAGACTGCTTGGCATGTATATTTGACTTTGCAAGGTTACCGCAGAGGTACAAATACTTTGCTGGAGAATCCACAAGATAACTGCAAAGTTTTCAAACAGTGAGAATGATATTTTATTTTATTTATTTATAATTTGAATCTTCTTTGGTACATTTATACACACATCATGATCACTCTCAACACTGACAATTTGTACCAGTATATGACATGACTTCCCATTTTTTCCCACTCTCCTATCCACCCTACAATCCCCACTCCCTATCTACATAAGCTTTGTTTCCTTTTTTTTTTTTTTTTTTGAGACAGAGTCTCTCTTTATAGTTCAGGATGGCCCTGAGTTCACTATGCAGCCCAGGCAACCCTGGAACTCAGCAAACCTCCTGCCTCTGCCTCTTAAATGCTGGGATTATAGGCATGAGCCACAGTGCCCAGCACTGTGGTACGTAATACTGATTGCTGGTGGGTGTGAGTCACTGTGGCCAGTATTGTTGTATGTGGTAACTGGGGATTGAACCAGGGACCTTGCGCTTGCCAGGCAGGTGCCAGAACCACTGGCTACATCTCTGGCCCAGTTTCCTTTTTCTTTTTCTTTTTTTTTAACCATCACATTTCTTCTTCCCCTTGGTTACTTACCCCTAAACGCCATTTCCCTTTGAATATTTACAATTTCACAATATCTATCATATACTCTAGAACTCATTTACATCTTCAGTTTCTCATAACAGAGAAAAGATACAATTTTTTTTTTTTGAGACAGGGTCTCGTTTTGTAGTTCAGGCTGTCCCTGAATTCACTATGTAGTCCAGGCAAGCCTTGAACTCAGCAATCCTCCTGCCTCTGTCTCTTGAGTGCTGGGATTACAGGCGTGAGTCACCACACCCAGCATTATGTGTGGTTACCGGGGATTGAACTCAGGACCTTGCACTTGTGATGTAGGCATGGAACCACTGAGCTAAAAATCTGGCCCAAAGATACAATATTTACACATCTGTGACCTATTTATTTCACTTATGAGTATGTCCTTAAGGTATGTCCATTTGAATATAAAAAACTCAAAATTATCAGTTATTGTGGCAAAGTAATACTCCATTTTATTAAAAAAACACATTTTATTTATCCAGTCTAGAGCTGATGGGTATTTGGGTTGTTTCCAAGATTTAGCTATTATAAATTGAACTGCTATAAACATGGGTGGATGTATGTTGCTGCAATATGAATCTTTTATTTCTTTCATGTAGATCCCCAACAGAGGAATAGCAGGGTCAAATGGGACCTCTAATCTTAATTTTCTGAGGAACCTCCACACTGATATCCACAGTGCTTGCACCAATCTACCGACCAGTTTATGCAGCTGCTATTTCCATTATTTCTGCTTAAATTTTCCTGAGCTTCTCTCTCTCTCTCTCTCTTTCTCTCTCTCTGTTAGTGTTTCATTATCTTTTTTTCCTTAAGATCTAGTCTCTAACAAGTCTGTTCTATAAAAAGAAGAGGGTTGCTGCAAGGTTTTTTTGTTTTGTTTTTGGCTGCTGCAAGATTGAGGCCAGCCTGGACTACATAGTGAGACCCTCTCTCAATTTTAAAAAAAGATTACATGCAATTTGATTTTAATTATCAAGAATCATGTTATCATAATTATTAATGATTATAAAAAGATCTGGGGTACATAACACGTCAAACTGGTATCACTGGAAGATGAGACTGTATTGTGGGCTTAGTTTTCTTCTATGATATTGTTTTGTATTTTTTCAGAGTTAGGTTTTCTGAGCTTTCTCTTTTTAATCAGAAGACATACATGCAAATAAAATCAGCAGTAAATATTATTTCTGGGAGAACAGGGTCTTACTCATTCGTCCCCCAAGGTCTGGGCCTTGGGCCACGTCCTCTGGGGTTCTGTCCTCCTTAAGGAGTGTAGCATGGGAACCAGCTGTACACAGCCCTGGGTTTTGGTAATTCCACTTGCTCCAGCAGGTGAGAAGGTGGCACGTGCCCTGGGATATGGGTGGCCTGCAGACTCGGGTGGGTCTGAGCGGGACAGTCACAGTCTTGTGTCTGGAAATCTCTCCCCCTGTGTGGACGCTGCACCCTGGCTTTCCCGTTGGTTTCCCTGTGTCCCTGAGTCAGCTTTCCTCTCCCCTGTGCTGATAGGGAGACCTCTTCTCTGGTCAGCTGGGGCAGGCTCAACCTACTGAGTTGTGGACAGAAAGAGCTGCGTAGCAACAAAATATCACTTGTCTGTAGTTGATACTAGGTAACTAGCACCTAGAAACAGAACCATCAGTGTTTTCTTTGCTTAAAAGTGACATAAATTATTCTATTGTTTTGTTTCTATTTTACCTCTCCCTTCTCCCCTTTCACTCTTCCCTCCCCCTTTTCCCTCCCCCCACTTTCTCTTCTTCCCCTCTTCTTCCTCCACCTTAGCCTGCTTTGCCTCTGTGGACTAAACCTGGGCCTGCCCTCCTTTTTTTTTTGAGACAAGATCTCACTTTGTAGTTCAGGCTGGCTCTGAGCTCACTATGTAGCCCAGGCAAGCCCAGAACTCAGCTATCCTCCTGCCTCTGCCTCCTGAGTGCTGGAATTATAGGTGTGAGCCACCATGCTGGGCACTGTGGTATGTGGTATTGATTGCTGGTGGGCGTGAGTCACCACACCCAGCGCTGTATGTGGTTAGTGGGGGATCGAACTCAGGAATTTGCGCTTGCGAGGCAGGCGCCAGAACCACTGAGCTAAATCTCCAGCCCCTGGGGCTGCCCTCTTGAGGGAGTTTTTCTACCACCACTAGGCTCAGGCTCCTCTAGCCTCCTGAGATTACTCGTGGAGACTGCTTGAGAGCAGAACCTGAGGCTAACTGTGGACATCATGCAGAATCCATGCTTCTGTGCAGCAAGTCTAGAGGTTTGGTGTCTCTTGGCAAGGAAACCCCACATTCAATGTGAGGCCCCGCCTCTGTCTTTCACATGGAGTAGGGTTTGCCAGGCCTGATTTGCTCCAAGAATGAGCCTGTGGCTGGTCCTTCCCCAGAGCAGGGCTGGGTTTTCTCGAACAGAAACCAGGAGAACCTGATGCCAGTGTGACCAGCTGAAAAGGAACATCCCTGTAATTACCAGTGTTTCATCTGCACAGTGTGAAAGGAGAAATTGGCCTGATTCTGTTTCTCCCCTGGTCGACTGTTTGGCTTTGTTTTGTAGAATTTCTTTGGGCTGAAATGATTTGTTGACTGGTATTGTGTGAACCAAGCCAGGCCCACAATGCTTCCGTGACTGTTAGGAGGAAAAGCAGCACATGAAGGCTGAAAAGCATGATTACATTTTGAGTTGGGAGGCTGCGCTCGGGCGTTGTCTCCAGTGGGTTACGTGACCCTGAGCAAGTCCTTTGAGCCCCGGCCTCTCCCAGTAGGAGACGCAGCCAGTGTTACAGCTGTCCTGGGAATGAGTCTCCGAGCTGGGGCACTGAAGAGAGCTCAGTGTGATCCCCAGAGAGGAGGTGATGGATGTGGTTTTGGTTATTTTAGAGCCCTCCTATGTAGCCCATAGTGGCTTCAAACTGAAGGTGATCCCCCTGCCTCTGCCTCCCAAGTGCTGGGATTATAGTGTGACTGCTACACCTTTTTTTTTTTTTGAGCAGCTCAGTTTTTGGCTAAATTTCAATTTAATTTGAATTTGTTATACTGTCATTGTAGTTCCTACTGTTACTACTATTTGTGGTGCTAGAGACTGAATCCAGAGCCTCAGTTATACTTGGCAGGTTCTGTAACACTGAGCAATGCCCCAGGCCTTGGAATTTTATTTATTTATTTAGCTCTTCTGAGACAGGGTCTTGCTATGCACTTCAAACTGGCCTATGTGCCCAGTTTGGCCTCCAGCTCATAGTGATCCACCTGCCTCAGTCTACTGAGTGCTGGGGTCAAGGCTGTGCACCACCACATTTGGCTTGTATTTTAATTGAAGTAATTAATGTTGGCTTTTGTGAAACAGGGTTTTGCTATGTAGTTCAGGCTGCCCTTGAACTCACTGTGTAGCTAAGGCTGGGTTTGCACTTGCAGGGATCCTCCTGTCTCAGCCTGCCGAGTGCTGGAATTATAGGCATGCACCACCACATCTGGCTCAGATTTTTATCTATCTACATATGTAAAAGAATTCAGGGGATGGGGTATTGCAGGGTGGGTAGGGAAGTGGGAAAAATGAGACTTGAACTGTGTCATATACTGGTACGAATTCTCAATATTGTGTGTGATCATGATGTGTATATATAATGTACCAATAAAGACTCAAATTAAAAAAAGAAAGAATATTCATAAGGGAAATAAATAGGTCACTAATGTGTAAATATCATATCTGTTCTCTGTATGAGAAAATGAAGATATTAATGAGTTCTAGAATGTATGATGGACATTGCAAAATAGAAAATATTCAAAGGGAAATGAGGTAGAGGAGTAATAAGGGGTAAAGAAAAAATGTGATGGTAATAAAAAAAGGGAAACAAAGTTTATGTATTCTGGGGATGTGGGATTGTGGGGTGGATAGGGGAATGGGAAAAAATGAGAATTAAACTGTGTCATATACTAGTATATATTCTCAATACTGAGTTTGATCATGATATGTATATATAATATACCAATAAAGATAAAAATTGAAAGAAAAAAAAACAATTCAGGCTGCCCCTGAACTCATGAGGATCCTCCTGTCTCAGCCTCCAGAGTGTTGCAATTACAGGGTTCACTACTGCACCCAAGTGTCTTTCATTCTGGTACAGCTCTTGTCCTGAAAACATGACTTTCTCCCAACACAGTATTGTTGTGGAGCAAGTTGAACACGATGCAAATTTTGCTAAATCCCTGGCCTGTTATTTTTATGTCTTTGAAACACATTGTCTTCTTCTAGCTCTAGAAAGAAGGAAGGAAAGAAAGACTGAGGAGAAGAAGGCCCGACGAAGGGGAAGAGATTCAATCTTGAATGTAGGGGTAGATATAGATTTTATGGGATCTCACTGCCTTTTTAAAGAGAAAGAATACAGACAATAACTTAGTTTTGTGAGCTGCACACCACCCTGTAACCATGAGTCTCACACCAGCGCCTCCCAGGACCAGGATGAAGCCTGAGTTGCTAGGTTCACCATGCACACCTCTGCCTAGGTGCCCCTCTGGTCTTGTGTTGTGCACACTTGTGCCCCGGGGAAATGGCTTTTGAGTGTTGCACCAATGAGTTCTCAGCTGAGCCCCCTGGGTGGGAGTTGGTCCTCTCGTCTTCTGGGGCTTTGCACCTGGGTGTGTTTTCCTGAGGACCCACTGAGACAGAACAGGCCAAGCCAAGAATCAGGACTGCTGGGTGCCCGGCCGGGCTGGAGCAGAAGTGTTACCCATCTGCTGAGTGTCCTGTTTGACTCAGATGGGGATCGTGAATCAGCCAGGCACAGCTCCGCCCACAGTCTCGCTGATGCTGGTCACACGGACAGGGCGGCTGCTGCCCGCGGCTACTGCAGGCTGGCACCATCGACACAGCCTACGTGAGACCCTGAAGGGTCCGCTCTGCAAGTCACCTCTGCGCGTTCTCTCTCTCCTTGAGATTCGATCTCCCTAGGAACCCCCGGCTACAGTCCTCCCGCCTCAGTCATGCAAGCTACATCCACAGCCCGTATTTTAGAGGCAGGACCTCACTGAGTTGGCCAGCCTGGCTTCAAGCTTGCGGTCCTCCTGCCTCAGTCTCCGGAGAAACGGGGATCACAGGTGTGCACCGCTGTGTGCACTTTATCTTCTCTCTTTAAATCTAAGATTCTCTCCCCAGAGGCCAGCACTGATAAAGTGCAGGTTCTTTTACTTTCCAGGAAGCCCTATTGTAAGCACCTTCAGATGGCCTCTGGCTCTCACAGACCGTCTCGCGTAGATCTCCTGTTCACTTGTTCTGTTTGTGCTTTGAGGCAGGGTCTCACTCCCTAGCCCAGGCTGGCCTCGAACTCACAGCAGTCTTCCTGCCTCAGCCTTCAGAGTGCTGGCGTCACAGCTGTGCACCCTGAGAAGGGGACAGAGTTCCTCCATTTGTCGAGAGAGGGATTCACAACTCTCCTGTGGTTCTGGAGGTAGCCGGCGGTGAGATCTTGATTCCAACACAACTTACCTGAGCCGACATCTGCAGTTCCCTTCGAGTCCTCAGAGCTGCCTGCAGGACGACGTGAGGCCTAGACCTGGGTCTCTGAGATGTGTAGAGGACGGAGGGTTCTGCCACTAGCTGAGGCCAGGTGAAGGGTGGGTCAAGGCCGGGATGAGGACTGTGTGTGAGAGAGGCAAGGCCAGGACAAGGGCAGCGTGGGACGGCTATTTCTCTCATTTATCACTGTGAGGGGCAGCAGTGGTCCTTGTCGCCAGCTCCTTTTGCCCTTTCTTCATCTGTGAAGATACTAACACTGGGCATTGTGATGCGGGTCGGGAGCTGCAGCACTGGAGAGGCAGAGGCAGGAGGATTCCAACAGTTTGAGGCCAGAAGACTTCCAGGCAGAGTGGTGAGCAGGAGACAAATAGTCTTGCTGAGATTTAGTGCAGGTGCTGCAATATAGCAGTGTTAGGAATAGAAGAAGGAGGGAGATGGGTGCCCGGGACCCAGCAAGGGTCTGGGGTGGGAGCTGAAGCCCACAGGAGAGTGTAGAGACCTCAATACAGAAGAGGGAGGTGGCAGGCAAAGCATTCTCCCTGAGCCCTGGCTGACTGTGTGGAAGGGATGGCTTGAATACTTGGACACCCTGTGACAACTGGGGATCCCAGAGGCTTCCACGGAGAAACCGACCAGGGGGAAGGAGCACTGGATACAGCCGACTGCAGTGGCTGGTGAGTTATTTGGGTTCAGATCTGCCCCAGGAGAGGCGATTGGGTGGCAGCCTTCTTAGACAGGGACCAAGTGAGCTCAGAACTCAGAGCAGCTGCAGGCTGGCTCCATCTAGTGGCTCCCAGGGGCAGGGTGAGCTGGGGCCTAGTTCAAGACAACAGGAAGTCAAGGAACTGAGTTCAAGCCAGCAGGAGGCACTGGGAATGTTGCCAGAAAGTGAGGTTCGAGTCTCGCAATGAGAAACCAGCCTGAATTCCAATGAAACTAAAGGAGAAGGCTTCCTAGGATCATTCACTGCCCTGCTGTCAGTCTACGGCTGGGTTGATGACATTAATCAGCAAGGGTACTCTGTGCCCACTCTACCAGTGACAGCACTGGACTTTTTATTTTTCCTTGTTTTGTTTCATTTTGATTTCTTCTTTCTTCATAGCTCATTCTGATTTTATATACACGTGAAAATTCCATCTAGCTTTTTCTTTGTTCTATTTTATTTTTGTTTTTAATTCTTTCTTCTATCAGTCTTATCTTCATTACCAGTTTCCCAGATGGAATAATCTTTGTCATCCTCCAGCCTTGATTCTAATCTCTCTCTTCTTCTATTTCTCTTACCCTTTTGTTATGATTATTTTAAAAATTGATTTTATCAGTACATTTTTATATACATGTTATGATCACAATCGACATTGAGAATTTGTACTAGTACATGATACGACTTATCCCTTACTCTTTTAAATTTTCTTCCCTAAGAGTAAAATCATCATATTGCAGGCATATTTACTATATGTAATTTCCTGGTTTGTTTTAGATTTTGTTACATAACCACAATACAGGTAGTAAATTAATAGTTACCAGAGTTTGTCATTTACTAGGCTGTGTTTGATGGTATTGTTATTGCTCATTGTTTTATGTTAGCCAAGGTGACACCATGGTTCTCTTCAGCTGTTTTTCCTGGTGTGTCAGGACTGAGACTGTCTAAGGTCATAGACTATACTAAAGCCAGTGCCAAGGAACAAGGGGCAAACCAAATAGGCATCAAATTCTCACCTCTAATAAATTGAAGAGATAAGATCCTGCAACAGATTCAAGATGCGAAAGCCAGGTATATTTTTTTTAAATTGAATTCTTTATTGGTTCAATTTATATACAGCTCACAGTCACACACAACATTAAAGCTATATTTGAAAGACATCTCTGAGAAGTACTCATTTCCCAAGGATTTTAAATACTATCATCAGAGCTACCTGCCACAACCAATTTATAAGCACCAAGCCTGGAATTACATTTAAAAAATAGAAAATGAGAAGACACTTAAGCAAGCTGTGACCCTGTATTTCCAGCTCATCAAAGACAAACCCAGGAGAAAATATGGTAAAACAGTTTGAAAGTCATATACCTGGGCTGTCTGAAGTAGTAATAGCAGAAGTAAAAAGCCAATGAGTGCAGTTCTAGAAAAAAAAATCAGAAATAATGACTAAGATAACTACAGAGATGATGACAATAATAAAAGACATGGCTAGTAACTCTAGAACAGATACAGATTAAAACAGAAAAATAGAGGAGTTTAGGAAAATGATAACAGCCGGGGATTTAGCTCAGTGGCATCGTGACTACTGTGCAAGCACAAGGGCCCATGTTCAATCCCCAGTACTGGAAAAAAGAAAATAGGAGGATGATAGAAAACATGACTGTGTAATATAGGAAAGAAATGAAATCCATGAGAAAGATTCAAAGAGATATCTAGGATATTAAAAGTTCCTTTGGAATTATACACAGAAAATGACCCAATGTGAGGACAGAGTATCACATCTAGAAGACAGGATCATGGTTAGTGATCACAAAAAGAAAGATTTCTTAAACACAACGAATAGCTGTGAAAAATCAATCCAACAACTACTAGATGATGTAAAGAAGAACAGCATAAGGGCCGGGGATTTAGCTCAGTGGTTCTGGCGCCTGCCTTGCAAGCGCAAGGTCCTGAGTTCGATCCCGGTAACCACATACAATGCTGGTCATGGTGACTCACGCCCACCAGCAATCAATACCACATACCACAGTGCTGGGCGTGGTGGCTCACTCCTGTAATCCCAGCACTTGGGAGGCAGAGACAGGAGGATTGCTAAGTTTGAGGCTTGCCTAGGCTACATAGTGAGCTCAGGGCCAGCCTGAACTACAAAGCGAGACCCTGTTTCAAAAAAAAGAGAAAGAACAGCATAAAATTGATCAGTCAACGAAAAAGCAAGAGATAGCTGGGAATGGTGGCTCACGCCTATAATCCCAGCATTTGGGAGGCAGAGGCAAAAAGATTGCTGAATTCAAGGGCTGCCTGGGCTACATAGTGAGCTCAGGGCCAGCCTGAACTACAAAGCCAGGCCCTGTCTCTAAATAAATAAATAAATAAATAAAGAGAAGATAATACAAATGACATTAAAAATAACATTTTCACAGAAGTAATGGCGGAAAACTTTCCATGTATGCAAAAAGAACTTGACATATAGTTAAGTGAGGCATACAGAACTCCAATTAAACATGATTTAAAAAAGAAAACTACACCAACATAATGGTATTCTAGAAATTCAACCCAACAGTAGAACATTATGAGCTGTTACAGAAAAGAAACAAATCAACTATAAAGCAAGCCCACTGGAATCACAGCAGAGATTTCACCACAAACCCTTAAGTCAAGTAGAACTTGGAGTGAAGTGTTTCAAAGCCCAAAAGAAAACAATCTTCAACCCAGATTGAGGCACTCCAAAAAATTATTTTGAAATTGATGGAGAAATACACTACTTCCATGACAAGGCACACCTGAAGATATTCCTGACCATCAAAACAGCACTCAAAAATGTTCTGAAAGATGTTCTAGAAAGAGATAATGAAGGGCCACAGATTTAGCTCAGTGGTTCCGGTGCCTGCCTGGAAAGTGCAAAGTCCCTGATTTGATCCCCAGTAACTACATACAACAATACTGGGTGTGGTGACTCATGCTCATCAGCAATCAGTACCACACACCAGAATGCCAGGGCTGGAGATTTAGCTCAGTGGTTCCGGCGTCTGCCTCGCAAGCGCAAGGTCCTGAGTTCGATCCCTGGTAACCACATACAACAATGCTGGGCGTGGTGACTCACACCTGTAATCCCAGCACTCAGGAGGCAGAGGCAGGAGGATTGCTGAGTTTGAGGCTTGCCTGGGCTATGTAGTAAGGTCAGGGCCAGCCTGAACTGCAAAGCAAGACCCTGTCTCAAAAAAAAAAAAAAAAAAAAGAGAGAGATAATCAAGACCACAAGTCTATGAACCCCAACAGAATGAAGCCACCAGGCAAAGGAATTAATTAAACAGAAGAGAGGAAAAAGGAAAGCAATAACAAGAAAATAAAATGACAAGTCAGTACATATCATTTATAAACATCAATGTAAATGATCTCAATCCACCAATCAAAAGATGTAAAATGGTAGAAAGGATCAAAAGGCATGATATAACAACACGTGGCATACAAGAAACACAATTCAAAAACAAATTCATAGATGAGCCAGGGATTTACCTCAGTGGTTCTGGCATCTGCTTGGCAAGTTCAAGGTCCTGAGTTCAATTCCTGGTAACCACATACCACAATGCCAGCATGGTGACTTGTGCCTGCAGTCCCAGCACTTGGGAGGAAGAGGCAGGAGGATTGATGTGAGTTTGAGGCTGGCCTGCCTGGGCTACATGGTGAGTTTGGGGTCAGCCTAAACTACAAAGCAAGACCCTGTCTCAAAAAACAAACAAAACAAAAACAAATTCAAAGACTGAAAGTCAGAGGATGGGAAAACAATACTCTGTGTGACAGGAACCCAGAAAAAAAGCAGTGGTAGCTATTCTACTCGGAGGCAAAGTGGATTCCAGGCCAAGACTGATTGAGAAGGTTACTATATCCTTGCAAAGGGAAAAATCATATTCATAAATATATGTGCACCAAATACCATAGCACATAACTATATAAAATAAATATTAACGGACATGAAAAATCAAATAAACACTATTACAATGGTAATGAGGGGCCTCAATTCCCCATTGTCACAACTAGATCAACTAGACGAAAAGAAAAGAAATATATCTGAACCAAACTTCTGAACCAATGGATTTAGTAGATGTCCATAGATTGTTCCCACCACAACATCAGAATACACATTCTCCTCAGGTGTACATGGAATGTTCTTTAAAATAGACCATTTACTAGCTCATAGAACATGCAAAAGAACTGAAATTATCCCATATACATTAGCATACCATAGTGCAGCAAAATTGGAAATCAATGGCAAAAGAAGACACAGAAACTTCATACACACATGGAAATTAAATAATACCCTATCGGGCAGTCAACAGGTCATACATGGAATTAAAGGAAAAATTAAACAGTTTCTTCAATTAAATGGTAATGTCAGTGCAACATACTGGAATTTATGGCACACAATGAAAGCTGGCCTACAAAGGAAATTTATTGTGGCAATTGCACATATCAGAAAAACAGGAAGCTCAAATAAACAACTTCATGCGGAACCTCAAGAAGAGTAAGTGAAGCGTAAAGCTCATATGAAGGAAGAAATTATAAAGGGCAGAAATTAATGCAAAGGAGCTAAAGAATAACACAAAAATTAATGAATAGAAGAGTTGGCTCTTTGAAAGATTAAATAAAATTGGTAAGCCCTTAGCGAATTTATCATAAAAAGGAAAAAAAGTGCCAGGCGTGGTGGCTCACACCTGTAATCTCAGCACTCAGGAGGCAGAGATAGGAGGATTGCTGAGTTTGAGGCTTGCCTGGGCTACAAAGTAAGCTCAGGGCCAGCCTGAACTGCAAAGCGAGATCCTGTCTCAAAAAAAAAAAAAAAAAAAGGTGGAAATCCATGCAATCAGGAATGAAAAGGGTGAGACCATAATAGATCCTACAGAAATCTAGATCATCCATTCCTAGCTTAATGACCTGTATTCTAATAAGAAGGAAAACAAAGAAGAGATGGACAGATTCCTAAATACATGTGAATTACCAAAGCTGAATCAAGGAAATATAAGAATTCTAAATAAACCAGTATCAGTCAGTGAAATTGAAGATATAATTAAAAACCTATCAACATGGCCTGGGATTTAGCTCAGTGGCACCAAGCCTACCTTCCAGACACAAGCTCCTGAGTTCAATCCCTGGTACTGGGGGAAAAAAAAAAACCCAAAACAAAGCCTACCAACAAAGAAAAGCCCAGGCCCTGACTGACTCACTACTGTCATCACTCTTACTCAGTATAGTTCTGGAGACACTAGCCAGAGTTATTAGATAAGAGAAAGAAATAAAGGGAATAAGGATAAGGAAGGACAAAGTGAAATTATCATTATTTGTGGATGACATGACACTTTACAGAGAAGATCCCAAAATCCCACAAAAGACTTCTAGATTTATTTTATTTTATTTTATTTTATTTTATTTTATTTTATTTTAAACAGAGTCTTGCTATGTAGGCCAGGATGGATTAAAGCCCCTGAAGATCCTCCTGCCTCAGCCTCCCAAGTGCTGGGATTATAGGGAGCAGCAACCATGCTCAGCAAAGAATTCTTGATTTAAATGCCAAGCTCAGTGGCATAGCTGGATACAAAGTCAACACTCAAAAATCAATAGTATTATCTGAACACACATAACCCACTGAGAGAGAGATTAGAGAAACAATAGGACCCCCCCCAAAGAAATATCTAGGAATCAATCTAAAGAAAGGAGTAAAAGTAAAAGACCTTTACATTAAAAACTAGAATAGTCTTTTTAAAAAAAAAACGATCAAAGAGGATGTCAGAAAATGGAAAGGTATCCTTTGTTCTTGAGTAAGAAGAATCAATATAGTGAAAATGGCCAGAGTTCCAAAATTATTATACAGATTTAATGCAATTCTGATCAAAATACCAATACTATATCCCATAGAATTAGAGAGATAAGTACCAAAATTCATTTGGTAGCAGAAGAGCCCTAAAATAGAAGAAGAAATTCTGAACAACAAAGACAAGGCAGGGGCCACCACAATACCTAGCTTTGGTGGTAGTGGGGATTGAACCTTGCACTGTGAGGCAAAGGTGCTGGAACCACTGAGCTAAGTCCCCAGCCAGTGGCGCAGTTTTTCATAGCCAGACCCTGGAAACAGCCCAAACGCCCATCAGCCGATGGATGGCTAAAGACGATGTGGTTTACTGTACAATGGAGTCCTCATCTGCTTACAGAAGGATGAGCTTGAGACATTTCTAACTAAATGGATGCATCTGGAGAGTATGCTCTTACGTGAAATAAATCAGACACACATGTTTAAATACCGCATCACTCTCTGGTGTGAGAAACCAAAAATGTAAATGGGGCCAAAATGTATAATAGATGTTGAGAATAGGAGGAAAATGTTTAAATGAGAAAGGGAGCAGGGGTGGGGTAAGGGACAAGAAAAAGAAGTACAGAAGAGAAAAACAGAAACACTTTTGTAAATAAAGAAGGGAAGAGGGAAGGAAGAGCAGGAGAGGGGAAAAGAAAAAAGGTCGAGGTGAGCCTGGGCTACACAGCGAGACCCGGTTTCAAAAAGAACAAGACCAAGCTGGAGATTTAGCTCAGTGGTTCTGGCACCTGCCTAGCAAGCAAAAGGTCCTAAGTTCGATCCCTGGTAAGCACATACAACAATACCAGGCGTGGTGGCTCATGCCTGTCATCCCGGCACTCGGGAGGCTGAAGCAGGAGGATTTCTGAGTTCGCGGCGGCTTGCCTGGGCACCATAGTGAGCTCAGGGCCAGCCTGAACTACAAAGCGAGACCCTGTCTCAAAAAAAAGAACAGGACTTTGCTGTCCCGGGTATTTGCGTTGTTCAACAGCCCTGTGAACCGCGCACCCTTCTGCTATTCTGCCCACGCCGCTTTCCAGGCCCAGTCCTGCCCTGAGCTGGTCTTGGGCGATCTTTAGCAGGGGAGAACTTTCTCTCCTCATCACAGCCCGGTCACCTAGGAGACACAGGAGGCTTGGGCTGGGCCTTCGAAGGCTTCAGGGTGATGACGAGACAGCGTTTGCTCTTTGCTTTACATCTTCTGCCCCTGCTCCTCTCCCTGGAGTCTTCCCGCGGGCCGCCGAGTCTCGTGCGGGGCTGAGCAGCTCAGGCCCAGGCGCCCTGGCCCGGCCTCGGTGGGCGCTCAACAGGGAGCTCTCGTCCTGGGGCCCCAAGTGCCTGTGCGCTTCCCAGGGTACTTCCTCTGCTTGTTTTTTGACAGTCTTGCTGTGCAGCCCAGGCTGACCTCAAATTCACTGCCATCCTCCTGCCTCAGCCTCCCGGGTGCTGGGTTTGTAGGTGTGTGCCAACACGCCCGGCTCACGTCCCAGGACACTTTTTGGTAATCAGAAGGTGCTTGCTGAAAGCAGAACCGGAGCCCCAGCCACTGGAGAACTGTGCAGTTCTCCTCTAGACTGGGGAAGTCAGCAAAACTCTCCTTGCTCCCAGCAGAAAACCCAGCTGCCCGGGGCCAGGCACATGGTCACCTGCCACATCCCCAGCACACTGGCCATCCTAGGAGACCCTGGCACCGGAATGGCACAAGTTTCAACCCGACCGTGAGAACACCGTGGCGACGAGTCTACTGCCTGGGACCGTTTACCGTGTCCCCTCTGGGTTGGCCACGGCTCCTTTTGGGCTGCTGAGGACGTGCGTGTGACTGGGTTTGACGCAGAGGCGAACACCACACCCCCTCCCGGTCCTGGGACTCGACATCGGGACTGTGCGCTGGCCAGGCAGGAGCAGTGCTGCTGAGCTACCTCCCCGGCCCCTCTCGTTGGTTTTGAGGCAGGATTTGACTGTGTAGCCCAGGCTGGCCTCAGGCTCCTGGGATTCTTTTGACCCAGTCTCTGGAGGGTGCCATCTCAGGCGTGCGCACCACGCCGGGTCTCTAATTGATACTACATTTAAGTTTTGAGCGGAGCATGATGGCACAGGCCTGTAACCACAGCATTTGGGAGGCTGAGTCAGGAGGATGCCTAGACTCGGAGGCCAGCCTGGGCTTCACAGTGAGTTCAAGGCCAGCCTGAAACAGACAGCAAGAACTTGTCTCATAACAACAGACAAAAATAATCAGAAGTCTTTGGGTTAGGGAGGAGGTTAAGAAGGAAGTAAGGTATGAACTTTAGGGATGAGAAAGTAGGTTTGTAACCTGACGGCGGAGGAGAGTCCGGGGCGGTTCTGAGGCGCGTGATCTCATTTGATTTCCTGCCCCAAGAGGAGGAGGGAGGACTGAAGGGGCAGCGGGACAGGGACGGGGTACCGCGGTGGGGAAGAGCGAGGCCGGGCCCGGTACTGGTCCGGCATAAATCGCGAGGGCTCGCGCTGCCCACCAAGCGCTGGTGTGGGTCAGAGAAACCTCTCGGTCTTCACCGCAGCGGCTCTGAGCAGGGCGAGCGCGGAGCCGCCCAGCGAGGCAGCGCCCGGGGCACTTCCCGGTTCCCTAAATGAGTTTCTGGGCTGCGAGGAGCAGCGCGGCTTCCTTAATCCAATATCTGATGAAGGGCAAAGGGAGAGGAATTAATTTCCACGCACTAATTAAAGAGGGGTGGGCGCCGTCTACGCGGAGAAAGTCTCCGAAATGAATATTTGATAAACAATATCTGGTAAATTAAAAACCTGAAATGTTAAATTAAATGCAAATTAAAAATCTGGAATGTTAAATTAATTAAAGGCACAAAACTGCACCGTGCAACATCCCAAGTCTCGGAGAGAGAAGGGGGAAGAAAGCGAAGCCGCCGGCTTCGGGAGCCTCGGCGGAGGGTCCGGGCCCAGGCCGGCCAGGGCGGGGCGTGCTCAGCGCGTGACAGCTCCTGGGGGCTCCCGTGAAAGCACGTGGGCAGCAGGACGGGCTGCTTCACATTTGCCAGAGCTTTTCAAAATCACCGACTCCTTCCTTTTTAAAATTTTTTATTTTGGGCCAGAGATTTAGCTCCGACGTTCCAGCGCCTGCCTCGCAAGCGCAAGGCCCTGAGTTCGATCCCGGTAACCACATACAATGCTGGGCGTGGTGACTCACGCTCACCAGCAAGCAATGCTACATATCACAGTGCCGGGCGTGGTGGCTCACGCCTGTAATCCCAGCAATCGGGAGGCAGAGGCAGGAGGATTGCTGAGTTCAAGGCTTGCCTGGGCTGCATAGTGAGCTCAGGGCCAGCCTGAACTACAAAGCGAGACCTTGTCTCAAAAAAAATTTTATTTATTTATTTATTTATTTATTTATTTATTTATTTATTTATTTATTTATTTATTTATTTATTTATTTATTTATTTATTTTTGAGGCAGGATCTCACTTTGTAGGTCAGGCTGTCCTCAGATGAACTCATGGGGATCCTCCTGCCTCAGCCTCTGGAGTGCTGGGGTTCCCAGCCTGCACCACCACACCTGGCACCGACTCCTCTTGTAGCTGGTGGTTGGGGTGATGACTACACCAGGGAACCGCCGGGGCCAGGGGCTCCCGCTGCCCGCTGCCCGCTGCCCGCTGGCTGGCTTCTCCGGTCGGTCCGTGAGGCTGTCAGCCACAGCTCCAAGACCCGAAGGTCCCGCAGGGGTGAGCTGCGTCTGCCCCGATGACCCCGGAGCCTCTGGGAGAGGATGGGACAGCCGGGCCGATGCCTCGGGGCCTAGGCTTCCTCGGTGCTCGGCTCAGCCCAGGCAGTAAGCGGTGAGCCCGCTCGTGCACCGGTGCATCCCGCGAGTCCGCCGTCCAGGCTGGGAGGAGCGAGGGAGCCGGCAGAGCCCACCCGCTGCTTCCGCGGGCGAAGACCACACGTGCCCTTCGCTGCCCTGCATGTTACCTCGTGCACGTGATTCTGTTACCTGTGCACACGTGTGTGCAAGTGCACATCCACCTGACACACTTATAAAGAGAGTACTCCAAGGGGCACAAAACAGAGAAGCGCACGCAGTCCCCGGCAGCAACCCTCCGCTGCACGGTGACGCCCTCCGGGGGCCCCGCTGCAGTGCGGCTCCGGGGCGGCCGCGCGGCACGGCGTGTCCGGTGACAGGCTGTGCGGGGAGGCGCCGCGGGAGCCCTGGCCGCAGGGGCCCGTCCCTCCAGCGTGCGCAGCTAAGAAATCACCGGACCAAGAGTAACCCTCTGGCTTCCTTTTCAGCACGAGCTCAATTCTATCGTGAAGTTTTTGTCCAGGAAGGAAAAACCATCTCCATGTGTTCGCACCCTCGGCCCAGAGCGCAGCCAGGGCAGGCGGCGGTCAAGGGCCGAGCCCGGTCCGGCCGCCCTGCGGGAACAGCACCTTCCCAGCAACAGGAGATGTGACTGTACTGCCGTGAAGCACGAGGAGAAGCCGGGAGGGACTGGCCCTTGGCCTCCTTAATTCATGCACAGCTCTCGTCTTTCTGACAGGTACCATCAGGCAGTAGGCAGGGGCTGAGAGCAGGATATTTTTCTGTAATTAATTTGCATGGAAGGGAAAAAAAAGCGCCTGGACTGCGAACATTGGGAAGAAGCCAGATCATGCGGCTCTGGCCGAGAGGTCTCCAAGTTCTTTCCTCTCTGGCCTTAGCGAATGTCTCTGTGGCTGGGGAAGATCTCAGCACTCAGGAGGCTGAAGCAGGAGGACCGCCATTGGCTGTCCAGGGCCTCTCAGCAGGTCTCAGGCGCCTGGACACGGTGCTGAGAACCCCCGGCTGCAGGAGCTGTCACGTGGCCCAGAGGCAAACACCGTACGGAGCAGCTGTCCCAAGGGGCGTCTGTTCCGGGCCCCACAATCCTCCTCCAGCGCCAGACGTGGGAGCAGCTCCAGCCCGGGCGCTTTTCTTTCCTACGCAGGCTGGCGAACCGGACATCACTGGCCCCCCAGGACGCTGCTCTCGCGGGACCTCTGGGGACAGAGGTGCCCCGGCCCTGTGCGGTCGCTCACCTCGGAGACCCGCGCGGGGCTGGCCGGGGCCGTACAGACACAGCTCAGGGTGCACGTGACGGCCCAGAGGGGTTTGAGCGCCAGGCCTGGGCTGCCCTGGGTGAGCTGAGCATATCTGGGCAACACGCTTAGCCTGGAAGTGCATAAGCAGAAGTTTCTAAAAACTCTTGCTCATTGTTTGTTGTAAGAAGTCAGATTTTGTTAATGAAAAGCTGGAAGCATCCAGTGTGGTGGCTGGCACTTGCAGTGCCAGTTATTTGGGAGGCTGAGGCAGGAGGCTCACTTGTAAAGTTTATTTTTCTAAGGCTTTAACACATTTCTTTCTTTCTTTAACTCTACCTCAGGCCGAACCGATCTCCTTTTAGCTTCACCGCTGGTATCACTGACCTTCCTTAGAGCCCGGGGTTGTGGTATTTTATGCAAATAGAGCATGAAAGAGGCACAGTGATGTAAAGTTAAGAACACTGTGCAGATTTAAAAAAAAAATTTGCTGCTGAAGCAGTGGAAAGTTTGAGCTTGAACTCACTACATGGGGCCATGCTGGCTTTGAACTCATCTGTAATCCAGGCTGGCCTCCAATTTGTGGGATCCTCCTGCTTCAGCCTCTTGTTTTTTTTTTTGAGACAGGGTTTCACTTTGTAGTTCAGGCTGGCCCTGAGCTCACTATGTAGGCCAGACAAGCCTCGAACTCAGCAATCCTCCTGTCTCTGCCTCCCGAGAGCTGGGATGACAGGCGTGAGCCACCATGCCTGGCACTGTGGTATGTGGTATTGATGGCTGGTGGGTGTGAGTCTCCACGCCCAGCATTGTATGTGGTTCCTGGGATCAAACTCAGGATCTTGCGCTTGCGAGGCAGGCGCTGGGACCACTGAGCTAAATCTCCAGCCCCTGCTTTAGCCTCTCGAAAGCTGTGACTATCAATCTGTGCCACCACCATGCCCAGCTCATTGTTATGTGGGAAAAAGAGATCCTAGAACCATGATACTACATTATGCATTATTGGAGGGAAGAAGGGAAAAGAAAAAAACAGAAGACAGATACGTGTGGTCAAAGTGGAAACTGTGTTCCCGAGTCTTAAGTGCTAGCGTTAGTTACCCACCGCTAGTGGGATACTAGCAATTTCATTTTCTTCTCTTGATTTATCTGAATCTTAAGATGCAGAGAATATGTGGTGCTTTTTATTGTTGCAGCAATAAATGACAAGGAGACATTTCCCAGACATTCCCTCAGAAGGCCACAGCCCTCGGCAGCTTTTGCTTCTGAGTAAGGTTCTCCTGAGAAAACCTCCTCACAGAAGAGGAAACAGGAAACAAAGGCTCACCCACACTTTTTTAAAAAGAAACTTTGTTAAGAAAGATTTTAGGCAAATGCAATAGAAAAAGATAATGGATCCCATCTACTCATCGAGTCCTGGGACTTCACCAAGTTCCCCTTCTCTCTGACGCAA
>PVIC010025806.1:0-24995 GCA_004025085.1 Thryonomys swinderianus
AAAAAAAAAAAAAGAGAAGGAATGTTGAGAAGTGATGAACATCCTAAGCAAAACCACTGATGCCTTGGATTAATGGCTTGATCCCAGATCCTTCAAGTAAGGTAATAGAGAAAAAGGCTCTTTCAGTTACCTCAATCCTTGTCTTTACAGTACACTATCCCTTTGGAGTCATTTACTCTTTATGGCCATTCAAGCAAAACTGTTCTCTCTTAATGTTCTCTACACATAATTTGCATGTTCATACTTTTCTCAGTAATTCCCGATAGTACAGAGAGACCAGATGGGGACATTTGAATAGAGCTTACTAAGGGAAAGAGAAACAGACACCCTGTAGCAGGTAAGTGGAGGAGAAGGGGTATCAGGTTTATCACAGTAATTTTTATTCAACCTATTTTAATTGAGTCCCTAGTATATGGCAGCCATCATGTTATGGATAGAACCAGAGAAGATCCATCCTAAATCCAGTCAGATGCACAGGAGGAATTCAATTCAAAGCCTAACAACAGAGCAAGAGTGACTTGAAACTCATGATCCCTTAATGACAGTCATTGAGTGGTGAAGGTCCACTACAACTTCGAGTCCTCAGTTTTGTAAAAACAAACAAACAGTTTGCTATTTTGTTTGATACTTTTGTGGTTTCTAATGTGTCTGATCAATGTCCCATGAATAGGAAAAAGCAAGACTTACAGCTATTTTGAGCTGAAATGACACATCATGAATGGGATAGATACTGGGGAAATAAAATAATATATAGACCCCTGTATGTAAAATTTGGGGGCCCTGGGCAAAGGAATCTTTTTTCTTTTTTTTTTTTTTTGAGACAGGGTCTCGCTTTGTAGTTCAGGCTGGCCCTGAGCTCTCTATGTAGCCCAGGCAAGCCTCGAACTCAGCAATCCTCCTGTCTCTGCCTCCCGAGTGCTGGGATGACAGGCGTGAGCCACCACGTCCGGCACAAGAATCTTTTTTTTTAATTGAATTCTTTATTGGTACAATTTATATATATCTCACAATCACACAAAACATTGGGGAATTTGTACCAATATACGACACAGTCAATTCTCATTTTTACCCATATCCCCACCCACCCACACCTCCCCACCCCCTATATACATGCTCTTTTATTTTCTTTCAGAATCATATTTATTCTTTCCCCTCATTACACCCCCACACCAAGTTTCCTTTGGAAATTTCCCATTCTACAAAGACTGTCATACTTTCTAGAGCTCATTTGCATCTACAGGTGCTCATATCAATGAGAAGATCCAGTATTTGGGCAAAAGAATCTTAATGGGAGAATGTGTTACCTCCAATAAAGGGAAAGGAATGTTCTAGAATGTATTGTCCTGGGAACAATAACCATTCAAAGAAGCTGGAAAAGCCAAGGAACAGAAACTCTCCTGGAGCTTCTGGAGGGACCTGGCACTACTGACACCTTGATTTCAGACTTTTAACTTTTAAAACATGTAAGAGTCATGGTCCCCCGCCTTTTTCACACTAGAGACTGGTTTTGTGGAAGATGATTTTTCCTCAGGGAGTTGGGGTTCCGGGAGACATGGTAGTTTGAGCATGAATTAAAGGAGTATGCAACCCAGGGCTCTCATGCACAGCTCATACTAAGGTTTGAGATCCTATGCGAATCTAAGCTGCTGCCAATGTGAAGAAAGTAGAGCTCACAGTATAAAGTGAGGTGGGGAGTGGCTGTAAATACAGATGAAGCTTCACTTGCCTGCTGCTCATCACCTGTGAGAAGCTTCTGGAAAAGACTGACTGGACTTATCTGTTATTATCTAGTTACACAGGGACTTGGATTCTCTAATTTGGCAGGCCTCAGGTTCTGCTGTCCACCTTTTTCCCTAGCCTGCTGTTATACCTTCAGAACTCATTCCCGTGCTTTCTCTTTTGGGGTGTCTCCTTGCAACAGCAGTCTTTGAAAGACTATATATCTGTGTATCACATTAGTCATAGATAAGACTGGCCAGCACAGACAGTGAAATGTACCAAGGACTGACTCTTTTGTGACTGTCATTTGGGATCCTGGTGGGTACAAATGGTGCTCTTTTTTACTAAAGGAAATAAATATTGGTACTGTCAGTCACCCAGGGAAGTGATTAATCATGGAACAGAAAGGGAAAATGCCTTGTATGCCACATTAGCCATGAGGGTGTGAAGTTACACTGCCTGTCATTATGGGCAGTGATGTTCTAATTGTGTTACCTGGAGCAGGGAAAGGGATCAAGACTGCCAATTAGATGGAGAGAGAAAGAGAAAGTCAACTGGTGCATTGTGAAAGGGTGGAGCCCTGGCAGGTTGAGGTGAATCTTGACTCCCATGGGGACTGCAAGACAGGACAAGGAGAGCCAGGCTGATGCACTTTCTGTCTTCTCCATTCTGCCTCAGGCCAGCCCTGGCATCCACAGATAAGCACTTGAGCATCTGTTCTGTAGATACTGGATAGATTATTTGTTCTATAACTTATACCTTTGCCAATCATTTGTAGCGACAGTGGAGCCCGGCAGCAGCTCCTTATCTGGTTTCACTTGGGAAAGGATCAAAGCACAAAGTAAGTGGAGCTCAGTGGAAAAGCAGGTCACTTTTTTCTTGCATTCTCCAGGGACGCCAGACCCCATTCTGCAGTATGCAGAGATGAGCAAGGTGGCTGCCTCCAGCTTTCAGCCTCACTGGAAAGCCCTGCTCTAAGCAAAAATACCTTCTCTTTGTTACTAGCAGCCTAGAATTTCTCACATTTTTCTATGTTTCCAAGTGTCCTCTATAAAAATGCAAATATCCAGTAGTAGGTATCACACCAAAGTATTGCCAGCCATTAGTGAAGTGCTCAGAATTAGTTTAACCCCCAGCTTCCCCAAATGGGCCATATACCCTTTGTGGCATGAGAGACAGTTGTAGGCAGTACCTGAGTTATCCACTCAGGTGTTTTTCCAGTTTTACATCCATATTTTTAATCACTTTCTTTTTAAGGCAGTGGGCCCTGTTTATGAATGTTAGAGATAATGACATTTCTTCTAAATAAGCTTACTTAATTTAAAACAAAGCAACTTGAAGAAAAATATCAAGTACTGTAGACTCTAAGATGGGTGAACTTGGATGTGGAAAATACCTGAATGACTGACATAGGGAACATGTCTTGACAGATGGAAAGGCCTTATAGTGAAGCTGGCAATGACGAAGAATTCTGTGCTCATGCTTGGCACTGTCTGGGATAGGAAATGGAAGAACAGGAGAAGGGATGGTGTGATGGGGTCAATACTGGTTTTCAACTCAAGTGGCTTGAGACCTACCTAAGAAATGAGTAACACACATTTCTGTGTGCATCTGTGTGAGTCATGACTTGGGAACTCTATCTGGTCCTTGGTCTCTTCCTCTCCGACTCTTTCCTTGTGCTGTGCCTCCCTCTTGGCCATCTTGAACTGAGCAGCCTTGCTCCACAATACCCTTATGCTGTGATGCTTCTGCCTTGGAGTCAGTCTACCAGGGACTGACCCCTCTGAAACTGTAAGCCAAAAATGAACCTTTCCTCCCTTAAGTGGTGTACACAGTGTTTTTTTTTTTGTAACAGAAAGGTGACCATATAGCTCCTGAAGCCAGCTTTGACTATTATTTTCCATTTACAGATGTGAGATAACTGAGATATTAGGAAGTTTACACTTCTACAAGTTCCTTGGTCTTTAAAGAAGGCCACACTAGATCCTTATCCCGGCAGTTTGAATCAGGAGCCTGTGTTCATTGCCATTAATATAAAGCATCTTTTTAGGGAGGTGATGCATGGAACAAAGTGCTGCATAAAGGTAGAGTGTTACTATTATTTTTTCGGGGGGAATGGTGGCAGGAAGATGCAAGAGATTTCTGAACACTTCCTCCCACAAGGAGTTCAGCTGCTGCCAGCAGCCAGTAGGCTGGGTTTGGGAGGACTTCTCATTTTCACACCAGGCAATCCCTCCTGCACTTTCTCCCACCCTCATTTAGGGATCATAAACACTGAGACAGGTACTGATTGGTTTGGGGCCATCAACATGAGTTTACACAAGAGGAGGTCATGCCTAATCAGCATGATTAATATGGCCTTTGAAGCGTCTCTAAACTGTGTGCAGGAGAGAAGGAGCTAGAATCTGCCGGGCTCAGAGGAGATTCCCGGTGTACTGAAGGCTAGAAGACAGTGAAGATGGAATTGGGAGTTGATGGTGAAATATTGATCTGGAGCATAAAACCAGTTTGTCAAAGACTTCTAAGAGTCTAGGAGATGAGCAGCCCTGATTTTCCCTTCCCTGAGAATTCTTTAGGGTCTCTTACCCTTCCAGCCCCCAGGGAAACTGAGCATGGCTCCAAAACACTCCCCCTGCCTCTGTGTTGGCACACTCTACCCCTTCCATTTCAACTGTGGTTTGGGAAAGAGGGGCTCTGTCTTTAGGGATATCAAATCCCATGTGCAGCTGGTTAAAAAAACAACTCCTACACAAGCTGTACACCTAGACCTCTTGTTAATTTCTCTAACAAAAAATGACTTCTGAACCCAAATGAAGGTTATAGAAGTTGAATATTACAGGTAAGTAGATCTGACCCTACAGGTAAGGAGTAGGTTTTAGGATTCTCCCTTTCTTCACATTCACTGTTGGGAATCAGTGGTATTAGTGATGGTGGAGAAGGTGCAAGGAACATCTGCATGTAAACCAAGAGCGAAAAAGCTTTTTTCCATCAAGGGCCAGAGAGTTAATACTTCAGGCTTTGTGAGGTCTCTGTTACCACCACTGGCCTCTGCCATAGTTGTGTGAGGAAAGTCGTGAACAATATGAATGAATGGGGATGATCACATTCCAGTGAGATGGGTTGGATTTGGCTCCTGGGCCACTGTTTGTCAAACTTTGATCTAGGTCAGTGATGGGAAATCTTTTAGAGACTGTCAGAACTGTAATCCAAACCCACTTATTTATCACTAACTGCCAATACTACAGTTAAGCTGGACTATCTGATGGTTGGCTGCCTGGGCTTCTTGGCTTGTGTTGCCATGACAGAAGGCTCTGTGTGCCACTGTGGCATGCTTGCCGTAGGTTGGCCATCACTGGTCTAAACTGGTCTTCTATAGGTCTCACACTATAGGATTGCTAAGGATAGATTTGAACAGTGGTTTAAAAAGTCCTCTAAAAATGATTTGTTTATATGTAATTTTGCAAGGACTTCATTTCCAACCTTGGTCTACTATGTTTCTCTATGTAATTTAAAAAAATATATGAAAAAACTAAAAACAAGATTTGGGTATTGGAGAAGTTAGGTAACTTGGGAGTCATAGGGCATGGATTTGAGTTTTGGTCAGCCTGCTTTTTGAAATGCTCCTCACAAAACATCTAGAATTGATTGATCTAAAAGTAACCCAGCATAGTGCTCAATTAGGTACTTGATAGAAGCATATGGTGATGATAGAGGCATAATTAGCAGGTAGAAGTAGGAACCACATTTACTAAATGAGGGTCTAAAAGGCAAGCACAGTACCCATTCTCTAGTTGCTTGCTAGCCTTGATCCCTCTCTACTTTTCCTCCTCCATGGAATATAAATCCTTTGAAATATAATAGTGCCTTCAGTAGACCTAGGCATTTTTATTAGATGTCAGAATAACATTTGGCCAAAGTCACAGGACTCACATTTCTTGACAAAGTATGATGTCATTTAGAAGTTCATGCTTTTGACATCGTTTCAAGAGTCCTGTTAAAAAAAGCCAAGTATGTTTTTATGGGCTTTCACAGCAGGGAAGCAGCCATGGAGATGCATGGCCATATCAATTAGAAGTGGATTAATTAAGCAATAAGACAGAAGCAGCAGTGCATTTCAGAGAGGTTATTGCACGGCTCATAGAGTGCTTCAGAGGCATCTAGCCAAGAGTCGAGTGACTTCTATGGCCAAGGCATTTCAGCCATCCAAGACGTGTAATGCTGTCCTCGAAACAGTATCCTCTGCCATCCATTTCCACTGTGAGAAATAAAACGACACCCTTATTAACTAGGTGTTATTAGGCATGGGCAAATTGACAGCCATTTCATTCTTTCATAATTATGATTAATGGCCTTCCCAATGAAGTCATTGTTTGATATCCTAAAGCCAATTGGTCCCTTTAGGAACAGTGTCACCAAGTCATGGTTAATGTTCCTGGAAACATGGAACACATCGAATTTCACAAATCCTGGAGAGGGAAGGTAGGTCTTAATTGCTTTTGGGGACTGTTTGTGCAGGAAATAAGGTCTTTCTGGGGAAGTAATCTCTGAGGAGACCCAAGGGGCGGGGATGGTGCATAGATATGATGATTGGAGGAGGTGCTGCAGGAAGAGGCAGTGATCACTGCCAACTGTATTCCAACTATTCTTTGCTCTTACTAAGCATATTCACATGACCTTTTTATTTGAGCTTAATATAATCCCTTGAACAATTGTTGTCTCACAATAGTAGATCAGTTGCTTCACAAGTGATAGATGATATAACAGACCCAGAGAGGTTAGGCAAAAGGCTGAGGTCACAGAAATATTACACAGCAGAGGTAGTATTTTGTTGCAGGGCTTTAGATGAGGGCCCACTTTATTCTGTACTAGTAAGCCTGGGCTACAGGGGACAACCACAGAAAGCTGCAGAAATTCACTTGTTTGATAAAAGAAGCCACTGTACACTTCCTTCTCTGCCTTCCTCCTTTTCCCCCTCTTCCCCTCCCTCCTTTCCCTCCTTTTGTCTCTATCTGCCTGTCTCTTTGTTTTTGTCTGTATCTCCATTGCTGGGTCTCTCTGTCTGTCTCTGACTAGGCATTGCAGAAACAAAAAGATGAATAATCAGAAATTGCCATGAAGAATTGTGCTCCCCAAGATTAATATGTCACTGGCCTAATATGGAGCCTTTGTGCAGAATGAAGTCCTATGGACCCTAATTCAGCATGACTGGTTTCCTTTTAAGAAGAAGAGACTAAGAGCAGGTGGCCACCCACATAGTCAGTGGAGAGACTCCCCAGAAGGAGCTGATCATGCTGCCATCTTGATCTTGAACTTGTGGTCTCAAGAACTGTGAGAAATAAATTTCTGTTGTTAGACGTACCCAGTTTGCATGGAGTACTTTGTTACTGCAGCTCTAGTGAACCAAGACAGACAGAAGGAGAATATAATCTAAGGTAACATGATGAGAGATACAGGTAGGAAGAGGAAGGTAATACAGATAAAGTGAAAATATCAGGGTTGGCCTGATATGATAATATGTACCTCAATTTTAAATGTCCATATTTCTTGACATGGATAGCCTATAAGTTGTGGTTTGTACCTAGATGACCCTTAAGAGTACTATATGCACAAAGTGGGGATTTGGAGAGGTGATTGGATTATGGGCAGCATAACTGACTTGTTATTAAAAGATGGACTTTTTTTTTTTCCTTGTGATACCAGGGATTGAACTCAGGCCCTTATACTTCCAAGATAGGCATGGTAGCACTTGAGCTAAATCTCCAGTCCCAAGATGGGTTGTTTTCATTGTGCACGTGACTCAAAAGAGTGTATCTCCCTTCCTGGCTCCTCCCTTGACTTTCCACTTCCGTCTGCCATGCTGTGAGTAGCTGTTTTTTGCTGTGCACCTGCATTATGCCACTCTGTTTTGGAGCCAGCCAAATGCAGACTGAAACCTCTGCAAACTGTGAGCTAAAATAAACCCTTCACCCTGTTAGTTGCAGTATCAGATATTTTCTTCCAGTGATGAAGAAAGTGACTAAGATACCATATTTAGAATTTTATGCTAAATAATCATTTTGTGTAGATATATTTAAAGTCATGATGATCACAGAAAATTGGAGTTTACACAGGTGGAGGACTTGTCCCATAAAATATAGTACTGTATTTTGATTTTGTGAAATGAGCTTCTGGATAAGGGCAAGATAGCTTCAATGGTGTTGATACGATAGATGTCAGTAATACATTAAGGCAAAAAGGGTTAAGTTATAAGGGAGGGTTCCATTCACGTATATTTTCGTTCATAAGATGGCTAGAAGAATGCTTACCAACTTGTTAACAGTGATCTTCTCAGGCTGTGTCCTGATAGAAGGACATTGGTTTTTTACTAAATATAAGTTTGGAAGAAAGAGGAACTCTGATAGGAAGTATGGTGTTTTAAAACTCTTCCTTCACATTCTGAGAACTGAGTGAACATACAAGTATTTGAGAAAATAAAACAAGGCAAAGAAAAAGATTAATATTTACTGAGCACTAAGTGCTTTACATGAAATAACTCATTCAGTCCCCTGTAAGGCCTTATGAGTTAGGTATTGACATGAGCCTCAATTTCAGGTAGGGAAATTGATGCAGGCCCAGAAAAATGCAGGTGTCATTTGTCCACAGTCACACAGCTGGACTATGGCTGGGTGGAAATTTGAATCCAGCTAGCACTGGTTTCTGAATTTGTTATCAGTTGTAAAGATGTGTACTCTGTAAGGGAATTTTTTTGGTGAATATTTATCAGGATGCGGGAAGGTGGTGGTGGTGATGATGTTGATGACAGTAGATTCTATTTATGGTCTATTTATATATGCCAGACAATTTGTCATTTGTATATAACATCTCATTTAATGTTAAAAATAACCCTAAGAAGTTTCACTGATAACTTTCAGAGATCTTAAGTAACCTACCAAAGGTGACACAACTGGTGAGAAATAAGAATGGAATGCAAAATGAATCCAGACTCTTTAACACTAAGCTTCGTGATCTCTTAGGGAACTAGTCAGCTTCAGTGATGCTTTCTGTGAGCCCCTTAATATTTATATCAAGTTGAAATCAGGTTTAACGAAAGATCAGTGGCAGTTTGAAGATCAATCCACTGGCTTCTCTTAGCTTTTTTTTTTTTTTTTTTTTGCTTTTGAGACAGGGTCTCGCTTTGTAGTTCAGGCTGGCCCTGAGCTCTCTATGGTGCCTAGGCAAGCCGCCGCGAACTCAGCAATCCTTCTGTCCCTGCCTCCCGAGTGCTGGGATTCCAGGCGTGAGCCACCATGTCTGGCATTGTGGTATGCGGTGTTGATTGTTGGTGGGTGTGTCTCCATGCCCAGCATTATATGTGGTTACTGGGGATTGAACTGAGGACCTTGCACTTGCGAGGCAGGCGCCAGAACCACTGAGCTAACCCTCTGGCCCTGGCTTCTCTTAGCTTTTATGGAGTCTGGTTCCTCTCTACTTTCTAAGTGATGCAGTTTTTGATCTTGCCCCTAACCAAGCAACTTGCAGGGCAGAAGAGGAAGGGAGGGATGTTTCAGCAGAAACTGATCTAGGCCACGGCCCCTTGGCCAGAGGCGCTCTGGAATCTCCTGGGCTTTGAAGTAATCTAGAGTGGCTGCACAGAGAGCTTAGGTAATGTGTGAGACTGGCTTTCCTGTTGAGCTGGAAGGTTGGGAGCTTGTAGTCAGATTTAGATTGATTTAGAGTAAAACAAAGAAAAAACCTATTTCTGGAGGATGCCAGCATTTTGCAGACTGAGATTTGTCCTTGTGTCCCATAGCAAACTTGCTGTGTCCTAACTACTGTTTTCATTTCCTCTTCTCTGGGGGTTTGCATGTGCTTTTTCTTCCACAGATCTCCCTGTGCATATTCTGCTTTCAAAGTCCTAGTCATTCTTCCTGGAGTATGCTCAGATCTCAAGAGTTCTGAGCTACTCAAAAAGATAACCCGCTTCACCTTAACTTCTTGGGTCCTTTGTTATGGTTTTTATCACCCTATAACTTACAGTATCATGGTATAGGAAAGTGATTCTACCTTCCTGCTTCCTAACACACAAATGCACCCCTCAGGATTGTGTTTTGTATATTTTAGGTGCTTCAAGTTGTATGCTCTGATTTTAAAAGGAAGGGAAATCCTTCATTCTCATACTCTGCTGGCAGCCCTGTTTTTCTTTCTCACCCAGACCCTTGGAATTATCTTCTTATTAACAATAGTTGGCCCTTACTGGGAACTTACTCTGTACTACTATGGTGCCACATGCATTAACACTTACTCCTAGCCCTTAAAGTAGTTCTTGAGAAAGATAGAATCATCATACACATTTTAACCAGGAAGATACTAAGAACAGCCTTCTGGATTAAGTCAATAAAATGTGTGTAGAATAAATGGTAATTTAATGTAAGATCATCTTTTTCAAATGTTCTAGAATTAGGATAAGGAGCCTGCTTAGCTTTCATTTCTGTACTTTTTTTCCTTTTTGCAGGAGCAGTTATATAACTTGTATAAACTATATAACTCATCCAGTGCAAAATAGAAATTTGGGGGTCTTTTTTAATGAATTAAGAATTTCAGGTTATCTACAGAACAGTGTTTGAGCAAGTATAAGTCACTATCCCTTTGCTCACGTTAGACTGAGCCCAAACTTTCTTGCTCTCCTTCAGTTTGTGTCTTTCAGGACTTCTAGAATGCCTCACCTGTCTGACTTGCAATCCTTTGAATTTACTGTTGCCTTTTGTGTTTTCAGTATAGATACAACAGTCCTCCCTTTTCTTTAGTGAATATGTGTTTCCATCTCTAGGGGATGCCTGAAAGCTCAGATAGTACTGAATCTTATATATACTATTTTTCATGTATATATTAAAGTATAATTTATAAAGTAGGCACAGGAAGAGAGTAACAAAAGTAATAAGAATAGAACAATTATAATAATATACTGTAATAAAACTTGGGTGAATGTGGTCTTTCTCTTTCAAAATTTCCTATTATACCTAGTGACCCTTTTTCTTGTGATGATGTGAAATGAAACAATACCTACATGATGAGGTGAAGTGATAATGTAGATATTTTAATGTGGTGTTAGGCTACCACATAAAGGTTGCTTAAACACAGGTATTGCTTTTGATGCCTGAATAGCCAATCTGATAAACAAGATAACTGTTAGGTGACTAATCGGCAGGTAACATATTCATGGATACCAAAATCAAAGGCAAGGTTCACATTCTGGGTGGGATGGGATGGGAAAATTTTAGATTTTATCACACTGCTTAGAATAGTGCATAACTTAAAGGTTTAAAAATTGCTTATTTGTGTAATTTTCTGGGTTCTTAATGGATCAAGGTTGTTCTTGGGTAACTGAAACTAGGGAAAGTGAGTCTCACATTATTTCTGAAGGATGGACAAGAGTTATAAAGGAAGTTTACACTAAGGATTTGAAGTGGGCTGGTAGATGCTAGAGCAAAAAGTAGAGGGGTCAGTGCTGGTGTAAACATGGGGCTATCACAGAATGCAGTGGTAAAGCTGAGTGTGACTGAAGATGTGTTAGTCAAGGGGTGATTATATTACAAGAAAAGTCAAGTGATGATATGACTATATTAGGAGAGGAGAGGATTGTTATTATAATGCTAAATTGTAGTCACACCTATCAACATTTACTGCATGCCAAACACTGTGCCAAGACCTTTATGTACCTTTCAAAACAATTTAATTCTCTCTCTCTCTTTTTATTTTGTGGTTCTCAGGATGGAACTTGGGCCCCTGTGCTTCCAACATAGGCACAATAGCACTTGAGCTAAATTCCCCATCCCCTTAAATTAATTCTCAACCAGGCATGGTAGCTCACACCTGTAATCCCAGCACTCAGGAGGTAGAGACAGGAGGATTGCTGAGTTCGAGGCTTGCCTGGGCTACATAGTGAGCTGAGGGCCAGCCTGAACTACAAAGTGAGACCCTGTCTCAAAAAAAAGATTAATTCTCATACAAATCCTATGGGAAAAATAAGTGTTAATATACCCTATTCAAAGATAAGAAAAATGAGTTTAAACTTTCTGAAGGACCTGCCCCTGCTATGTTTGGGCAATCTTAGAGCTTTAGTCTGCTATAATTGCATGACGTAGAGTGGGTAATTTATAAAGAATGTGGATCTGTTTGACTTACAGTGCTGAAGGCTGTAAGTTCGAGATCAGATGCCTGTGTCTAGTGTGGTAGGGACTCTGCAGAGCCCCATGGCAGCACAGAACATCATGTGATGAGAAAGAGACCTAATGTCCTAGGTCAGGTTTCTCTTATTAATCCAGACTTCATTAGATTAGGGCCCACCCTTGTGGAGCCATTTACCTTAACTATCTCCAAAGGTCCTGTGATAGTGTCAATTTTATTGGTTTAGGAACTGCCAGAGATTGGTGGAATGCAATAGTTGCCTCTGAGGGAGTACTGAAGGCATGACCTTGAGTACTAAACTTGGTTCCTTACCCTTTCCTTTCTGGTTTTGTTCTTCTCTTTTGCTTCCCAGCTGCCACAAACTTACCTTTGTTTTGTCATACTCTTCCATCATGATGTTCCTGCCTTGGAGCTAGCTGCCCATTGATAGAGTCCCCTGAAACTGAGCTAAATTAAACCTTTTTTCTTGTAAGTCGTGACTGTGAATTATTGTGTTCCAGCAATGGGAAAGCTAAAATAGGTCCCTTTTCTGAATGTTTAGATTAAATTTCCATCCTCTTAGTACCACATAATGTAGAGTAAATTTCAGCATGAGTTTTACTGGGGACATTCAACCACAGGCCTCGTGATCAACTTCAAAGCTTCTGCTCTTATTCTCTTATCATCATTGTCTTCCATGTAGCTTGTGTAATATACCCTGTTTGTGAAAAGCAGTTGAAATGGAAAGGTGAAAGTGTTGGCTACTGATGAAAGTTGTCTTCTTTCCCCTTTTCTTGCTCCCCATTGGCCTGGGGGAATCCTAAATAGCTCTTCTCCTCACTTTCCATAATGAGCTAGTTGAAAATAGCTTTTCCTGTGAGGCAAAATGGCTCCCGGTCATAGGGCTGGTGGTGGGGGAAATTATCAAATCCAGTTAGAAAGCAGTTCTTCCCTGGCTGTTTTGTCAGGAAGGTGATACCTGAGCCCAAAGTAATTAAAAAGCCTCTTAACACCACTTAAAATCAAGTGCCTCATATACAACATGCCGAGTCTTTTGTCCTCTGGGCTTGGGGTAATGATTATCTTTTAATACCAATTTCAATTGTGGTTTGAACCTTGGGAGAATATAATAGAATGAAAAAAGAAAATCTTTTAAAAAACAGCAACATCACAACATTGCAAAAGAATTCTACCCTGTAATTATGTTTCCCATCATTTTGCACCTGACCCATTGCTGTTTGAACTTACTTGTAAAAAAGCAAAACCTTCAATCTACCTAACATACATTCTTTTGGACCATAGTCTGACTTCAAGTCATCAAAACCTTTTTTTCATGTATAACAAAGTCTCACATTCATTAAAATGGTTTATAGTTAATTACATCTCATTGGGAATTCATATTGATTTTGTGTTTACACTGGCAAGTTATCATGAGTTTAACACACCAAGAGTTAATCTGCGTTTTTGGAATATTTCACAGTCTTCTTCAACTTCCTGAGATGGGCTCCCCTTTTCCTGAAGGTGAGGTAATGAAGAAAGGAATTGGATCTTGGGTGGTCAGATGAGGTTTATTCTCTTTTCCTGAAAGGCCATTCATCTTACACAGCTACTTTTGAACTGGTGTATACTCTCTGATGAGTACATTCACGAATGACACATTTCTGTAAATCCTTCCTCTTTGTTTTCCCTGTCTAATTTAGAAAGTCACCATTAATAGGAGCAGCAGGAGCCGCAGCAATAAATCATTAGTTGAGTGTTTGCTGATAGCCAGGCACTGTACATGAGCTAAACATCTTATCTGTTGTTATGGTTTGGATCTAAAATGTCCCCTAAAAGTCTTACGCATTCAGAAGTGGGGGTTTGGGAAAGTAAAAGGGTGCTGTACTCATCAGTGGGTTAATTTATTGATGAGTTCTTGGCTAAATGTGCTGTTAGGAGGTGGGGTCTGGTTGGGGGAGGTGTGTGACTGAAGATGCTTTAGAAAGGCATTTCTCTCCCTAGCTCCTCCCTTTTCTCTCTCTTCCTAGATGACAGGGATTGAGAAACTTTCCTCCATTAGATTCTTCATCATGCCAGTCTGCCTTGGAATCAACAGCCCTGAACTAAACCCTCTGAAATGGTGAGTCAAATTATACTTCTTTTCCTTTAAGTTGTGATTGTTGGGTATTTTGTGCTAACAATGGGAAAGGTGGCTAATACAGATGTGTTTTACTTACAACATCTCATTTAGACTTTACCACACCCTGTAAAGTAGATATCATTTATTGCTGTTTTACTTGTGAGGAAATTAAAGTTGGGAAACAGCAGGGCACTGGCTCAAGATAGCACAGTCGGTAAGTGACTTACACAATGTGCACCCGAATCTCCCCACTCTCAGGAATGTTTTCTTCACCTACAAGGTGGAACTCCTTCCACAGAGGCAGACAGGAGAACACACATGCACAGTAAGGGAGTGGTGGTGTACTTTGTTCCAGGTCTTTAGTTTTGTAACCTCACAGTCTTTGGTGGGAAGACAATAGCTCTATTAGAAAATTTCTATAAGCTACAGCTTTTAGGAAGTAGCAAAAGGTAGAAAAGACCTAATATTTCATCAGCAAAAGATTAAGTTAATAAAGGAAGGTGATTTCTATGACAGAATCTGTCCAGTCACTGAAAAGAATGCCAGGCTGAGTGTGGAGAGAAGTGAATCAGTCAGGCACATTAAGGGACTTATCCCAAGTCATACCTTTACCTTTTCCTCCTTCATCATGCCTATTCCCTAAAATCCACGATAGTTTCACATAGCCAGAACTCCAAAGTTTCCTTTGCTGGAGTCAACACTGGAGGGAGAATGAGAGGCTCAGGAGGCCCACGGCCTCAGCTAATGTCAAGAATTCTGAGCTGGAAAACCCCACTACTTTTCATACTCTATATTCTACTGCTATTCTTGAATACCACCAACTGGGTTAAAAGCAATAGTTTATTTGAACCATAGTTCTGGAGGCTGGGAAGGTCAAGACCATCGCATTGGCTTTCGGGCAGGGTCTCTGTGCCATGTCATAATATGGCAGAAGGGCAAGTGAGCAGAGAGGATAGGGGCTGAACTTTTCCTTTAGCAGAAACCCACTCCTATCATACTGGTATCAGCTCATTGATGAGGGCAAAGCCTTCATGGCCTAATCCCTCACAAACGTCTCACCTCTTCATACTATCACAATGGCAATTAAATTTCAACATGAGTTTTGGAGGGAAAATTCAAACCACAGCACAAACCCTTCCCAAATGACACAGGAGAGGAATCGGTGACTTTGTGGTGGGTATGAGGGGACAGTGAACCTTTAAAGATGTGTCCATACTGTAACCCAAAGCCCATTCATTTCCTGAAGTACCAATGTTGATTTTAGTTATATCAACATCTTTTGTCTTAAAAGAAAAATGTGTGCCATAGTTTTGCCATCCCTTGTGTAGGGGATTGGCTTTACCCACCCTTACCTGCCAGCTGGCACAGAGTAGGAGACAAAGGACTGAGCATCAGAGCTACCAAGAGAGCCCTGGACCAGGAGGATCTTACATTTGCCAATAGGAGAGGTTGTACCCATGATCACCAGGGACTGATGTTCAGCGCACATGGGGCCTCTCAGTGATGCCAGCACATCTAAGGCATATCCTCCTGTCATGATTAGGTTGTAGATCAGTCACCCACATCTAATCCAGCCCATGGGGGGAAAAGGGAGGAATCTCAAGTGACTGAAGCAGGGTCTTCCTAGATAGCCGGTGTAGTGACAGCAAAATAACATGAATTTTCTTGTGATACTATTTAATGGTCTGAGATAATTGTTTCAATAATTATGTTTCTAGATCAGTTTCCTGTTCTTGACCTTTTTTTTTTCATAAGTGGAAGTTTTCTGTTTCTTGTACCCCCTGACTATTGTTGTTTCTGACCCCACCTTTAATTTGGTGACATTCTTAGAGTTTATGTTAAAAGAATTCAGTTACCTTTGGCCATTTCTGCAGTAGATTGGATGGTGAGAAGTGTTTTCATCCCACAGAACATTAGCACCATAAGGCTCAGTGCCTGATGGATCTAAAGATGCTCTATGGCTTTATTAATCATAAGTACAGACTAAAGGCTGTGTGCTTTCTTCAGGAGTAGAGCAAGAGATTGCCTTGTCTTCTGCTGCTCCCAAGGTATAATCAAGGCATCAAGCTAAATTAAAGGGAATGCCATCTTCCTGTGACAGCAGGTGCAAAATTACCTCTAATTATGAATTTGCTAGGTACAACAGTGACTCTGCGTGAATTATAACATTGCATTCATTAAAACAACCATTTAGGGGCTCACTTACCTTGACATGTATACTGAAACTCTGAATCCCACTGTGAGTCATTTCAAATCATCCACTGTGCTCTTATAGAACTGCACTGGTCTATTTGTGACCAAAACTGTTGTTCAAAGTATAAGGTTCACAGTAAGGAACACAAGGTCTGATTCCCAGCGTATGATAGAGAACGGTGTGCTATGAGCAAGTTAGCCACATTTGGTAAACTCAATTTCTCCATCTATACAATGAGGGTGCAGAACTATGCATTCTTTAAAGTGGTGCTTATCAGCCTTTGATGTACTAATGGTCCAGAAGCAGCAATGTAGAATCTTAGTCCATAGCCTAGACATACTAGTTTCAAATTTAAGCATACCTACATGTGATCTGGGGGTTCTGTTCTGTTAAAACTCAGATTGTGATTTGGTAGATTTGGAGTGGGGCTTAGGAGCTTCTTCATTTCAGTAACCTTTTGAGAGATGCTGCTCCTGCCTCTCCGCCAACTAAACTTAACTAGCAAGACTTTAAGATCCTTTCTAGCTATACATCATAGTCATAGGTAGCATTTATTGGATTTGTTCTCTGTGTAGCCATTGTGCATGTATTGTCTCTTAATTTTCCCTAAGAATGTTGCAGAATGGATATAGCTAATAACAGTCACGTTTTATGAATCATGAATAATTAGACCAAGAAGGACAGAACTGAGATTTGAACCAAGATCATCTGGCTTTATCATTCATCTAGTCAACGTCGTTAATTTATCACCTTCCAAGAAATGTAGCTTCTGGAAAACTCTTATTTCTTTAAACCTCTGTGTGAAGTTATGGTGCTTGATTATCTACGGAGAATCAGGATGCTAATATGATCAGTCGTTATAACACTAGTCTTATCTCATTCTTGGCCAAGGCTGTATGATATTAGGTTGTACAGTAGACTGACTTTTCTCCTGCCCAAAATCAGTATGTTGAAGGCCTAACCCCAAGATGATTGTATTATGGTTTGGGGCCTTTGGGAAATAAAGTAGGGAGGGTAGAGCCCTTATGAATAAGATTTGTACTTTAGAAAAGAGGCCCCAGAGAGCTGCCTTTCCATACTCACCATGTGAGGATGCAGCTAGTGCAGTTTACAAGTTCTGGAAGAGGGCTTGAACTAGAACCCAACCATGCTAGCATCCTGATCTTTGAACCTCTGGAACTGAGTAATAAGTCTCTATTGTGCATAAGCCACTGCTTTATAATGGCAGCTCATCAGGACTAAGGCAAATGTATTTATTGTACAATTCACTGTCAAGGGACATTTTGGAGAGTTCTAATTTTTTTCTATTATGAACACTGCTGCAATAAAACACTTGTACATACACTGTATACATAGTGTGATTTTGAGACAGATTCTTAGAAATTCCTTCCTGGGTTAGGGATATGCACATTTGGATAAGCGCTGTTATTAAAGCTATCATTGGGGCTCTTTGTGTGAACATTAAAATTAAAGCTCCATATCGAGGGTGGAAATTTAAAATTTGAAGTCTCAGTTTCTTTGGGAAAAATCATTATAGGTGAATGTGGACTCTTCTTTGGACTGTTTTCTCTACCAAAATACTGATCTTGCTGCGAAATAATGGTGTTCTTTTAAAATTCAGAAAAATAAAGAAAAGGAAGGCAGGAAGTTGGAATATGTTTAAGCTGCATTTATTGAGCTGGATTTCTGAAAAGATAAACCTCTTATTTTGGAAGAGAACTGCTTAGTTTCTCTGTTTGCTGCACAAAATTAGCCTAAAAGACTCTGTCTAGGGCAGCTAAAACTTCAGGACAAAAAAGCATGAAGGTTCATTTTGATGAGAAGATTGAACTCCAAATTGTTGTTTGGGGAACCAACTTAGATTTCTGGATGAGACTCAAGATGTTATGCATTTGCCTACATATTTAATGCTATGCTCAAGTTCCCAAGCCTTCTTTGATGGATTTTTTTATTTGCAAGTCTGGGTATTTCTTCTTCCTATAAAGGATTATTTCTCTACACAGATACACGTGGGAGAATATTTAATTAGAATTGAAAATGTTTTGAGCATGTTAAGTACAATCTAAGTGATAAGTATTATGATCTTTAAATGCTACGATAAGCATTATAATACGTGTCTAATTCACTGATGAGTACTTGGCACGTCTTTGACAAATTCTTAATAAATTGCTCAAAAGAGCCCTTTAGAAAGTGTCATTTCACACTGTATAACTCTACCTCTGATATTTCTCAACCTTGTCTATCTGCAGAAATGGGAAATTCTCTTGAACATTTTTCTTAACTGATGCTGATTTATGGGCTTTGGTGGAAACTCCTAGGGACTTGTTGCAATATACTGTAAATGAAATCTGCTAGCTACACAATTTGAAAAGTGAAGGTTGCAGTTTCCAAGTTTTCAAAAGCAGTCCATTTCATGTAGACAGTGAATTATGGGATCCATAAGTACATAGAAAGTCTGAATGCTGTGCTTGGTATGTATCTTCAAGGGAAAAGCTGCATGAATCTTACTAAGATGATCCATAGCAGAGATGTCATCTGGCAGGTACTAAGAGAAGATTTGTAGCAGTTTAGTTGATTGTTAGCATTAGGGGCAGCAATTCCTTAGTGTCAAAGTACTTAATAAATTCCACCTATGCCCAAATTTCAAACTTTGCAATTAAACTTGGGTATAAATAAAAGATAGTTTAAACATTAATTAATTTTTTAAAGAGAGACATTAATTCAAGGAACTCTGTGGGTACTGAACAAATGGAAATTACTTGAAAAAGGAAAAGAATAATACTGGGTTTGTCAGGGTCATTTGGTTATTTTCTGTCACAGTGTAGGCACAAGGGTCTTGTGCGCTAACGCCCCGACGGAGGAAAGGCTGATAAGCCTAGAGACACAGAGGAAGGCCTGTGTGTACTTTAGTAAACAAGGGAACAGTGGCATTTGAACTGAAATTTTGGTAGTAACTAATTTTAATTTTCTTTATCTGCTTTAAATATGAAGAGTTTAGAGATGCTTATACTGGTGAAGTAGGCAAGGTCCGAAAGATTAGATGTGGTTTCCATGTTCATGGTGCTGATGAGAGGCCTGGTGTCACTAACTTAATTTGGGAATTATTTTAGATGTGTGGAAAATTCCTACAAATCATTTTCTTCAGTGACCCTCCCCTTCTGACCAGGTCCATCTCTGCACATTTGGCTGGGAAACATTAGATCTGAACAGTAACAACAACTTAGCAGGACCTTGTGTTAAAAAATTTTTTTAAAAGGACTGTGGACGCAGTTCATTATGGAGGCCTTGGGCTCAATCTCAAGCATTGGGGTCGAAAAATGCTATGAAGGAAAGAAACAGAAGGTTGACAAAGCAGCCACGGAAGACTTGACTGAGAGAGTGATGTAACCTCGCAGTCTGTCTGAGGCATAGGAGTCTTTGGGCTGACGCCCCAAGGGAGGAAAGGTTGACAAGTGCAGGGACACAGAGGAAGGCCTGCATATGTGTGCTTTAGTAAACAAAGGAACGGTAGATGTATTCGTGCCTTACCCATACTGCTGTGGCAGGTGGTGTCCTGTATGAACAGGTGGCTTTTCAACCTCCGGAGCAGGCTGGACATGTCAGGGAGTTGATGCTCCCAAGCTACGGTGAGTGGGAGTTGGTGGGTCAACACCATCCCTCAGAGGGATAACTCAAAGGGAGGCTCTGTGCTCCCTGCTGATCCCCGGGGTCCTCCCTGGGACTGGACTTGGATCACCCATTGTGATACGCGGCTTGACCTCATATCTCTGTTGAGCCTCTTTCTCTTCACTGCCTCCCTTCTTCATTCCCTTATCACGTTCCTTTCACATAAGCTACTTGGACTCATAGCCTTGTCTCAGAGTCTCATCTGGATGAACATAACCTGTAATAAATGGAAAAGGCGGTACAAACTGAGTTGGAAATGCGGGCAGAGGCTGGATCATGCAGGGCTTAGGCCAGCTTTGTAAAGAAGTTTGATTTCATTTGAGTGCTATCAGAAGCCGCTATAGGCTCTTTGCAGGAGTGACTTGATTAGATTTAGGTTTTAAAAAGGTTGCTCAAAAAATATAGGTTAGCTGTACAGTCACAGATTTAGAAGGCGTTTTCATGATAATCTGTCTAAACTTTATAGGGGGAAAAAAGTGAAATCTGTAGCAACAGTGACTTGCCCAGTTCTACCCAGTGGTGAGAGAGTGGCTACTACAATGTAGATTTCACGACTGAAGTCTCTGACTGTCCGGTGTCCAGCTTGTAGCAACTCTGGTAACCACACAGAACAGTTTCACCCAAGACAGCATTTGCCAAGGGAAGTAAAATGAATTCTGAATTCAACACTGTGCCGGAGAGGACTGCATTAGGTAATTACCATAGCATGTTAGACAGTTGAAATTGCAGGAGACAAAAACCGTTAAGACACTGGCCTAATTATTACGTATTAATGACACTGAAGGCTTTTTCTACATGATAAGTACCAGGATAGGGCATGAAACTATTTGCAAATATTTGTAAAGGTGCAGACAGTGAGGAGAGAGAGAGAGGGAAAGAGGGAGAGACAGAGACAGAGAGACAGATAGGAGATAGAGACAGAGGGAAATTACTAAGCTCAGAACAGTGGAGGAAAGCTTGAAGTAATGATGTGGAACAAAAGGGAGACATGGTTAGCTGAAGAGTGACAAAGGGGTGTTTGGAATGAGAACCAGTCAGTTGTATTTATACACAGTTGTCTGAGTGAAACTTATACAGTATTTGAAATGAAAAAAAAACGAATTAGAAAGCTTTACACAGGCGCATATTGCCTGTATATCATGACATTTTCTTTACCTTCCTACTTTTCCAACACATTTATTGTATATTTGAAATGCATTTGTTTTACAACAGTGGATGTGTACTACAGTTTGATCAGTTTTGAGATTGACTAAGTCAAATCCCTCTCTTCTGAAACAGACAGCTAAATAATTGGACTATAAACTTACTGTTCTCTAATTATACTTCATTCAATGTGTGGCATTAAAAGAGAGTACATTACCATTGTTAATCACTTCTACAGTGTTTTAACATTCGTACAATTGTGAACTACAAAATGAGTCTAAGTTATTGAAATACTGAATATTCACTGAAGATACATATTTCTGGTGATACTTCGGTTAAGCTCACAAAACAACAACAAACAAAAATTTGTTTAAAAAGGACTTGCTGTCTTACTTCAGTTATTTCCAGTGGATTTTTAAGTGGTTATTGTTGAATATGATGCACTGATAATCAGGAGATTTTTCTCATTTTATTTGGATGTGTTGAATTTTTATGCATTAATTACTTCACAGTCTATGGAGGTACCCATAGTCCACCTACTGCAGAAAAATACCCAACAGCCTTCATGTCCCATTAATAAATGAGGGTTCCTCTGAGGTAACATGCTACAGATAGGAAGATGTAGCTCCTCCTTTCTAGCTGTGTCTCTTCTCCTGTTCTTTAGTCATTGAAAATTGAAAATAATTTCTTAGCACACTGTTTGCTTTGTCTCCCACTAAGAGTCAGCAAAATAGCAGCTGTAATTATATCTCTTTAAGACGATGCCCATTTGATTGAGGGCAAAGCTGAAAATATACCCTACATTATCATATGAAAAAAGCCATAGAAAGAGCCCTGTCTTTGAATTGCAGAGTGAGCCCTGCTCCAAGTGATTCTAAATGAAGTGACAAAGTGCAAAGAAGCTGAGGGCACTTATTTGACCACGGACCCATTGAAATATCACTTTGATGAATGCAAACACATTTGTCATCTGCACTAGGAAATGTTTTATGTCACTATCTCAGTTAGAACACTTGTAAGGAATAGAAGCTAGCTTAAGCAAGAAAGGGAATTTATTCTCCGTACACAGGCGCATGTGTCAGAATCTACTAAGTGCTGGGAGTAGAATCGGCAAAACCATCAAGAACCACGCACAGATTCTTTTGAAGAGACCAAGGGCCACCTGTTTCTTCTGACTTCTTCTGGGTAAGCCCTCATTATCTCCCAGAAGATGAGCTTTCCTGGCTTCTCTCTTCAGAGGTTGGCCTTGAAGCTCCCAAATTGAATCATCTAGGCTTCAGCTAAACATGGAATGTCAGATTAGCATGTAGTGGCTCCACTTCAACTAAATTCTGGGAGAGGCAATCTGGTAAGTTAGAGTTGTGTCCTCTCCTAGGTAAACATGGAAGACTGTACAAATATTCCCAAAATGGCTGCCAATACTCAAGCCATATTTGGTGGGTGGAGTTCTCTGAGAAAAGGGGTTGCTTTAAATAAGAAAAAATGTTTACTGCCATTACCTTTAGGTTATGTCTCCTCGATTTATTTATTCATTACTTCACAAATGTTTATTTGAATGCTGAGTAGGTGACAGTCACAGGGGACACAAGAGAGAACGATTCACTGACAGAAACAAGGAAACATACTTGACCTCATAGAACACTGGGGGGGGCATTCTAGAGAGTAGAAGAAAAAGGATGGGTAAATAAATCAAATAGGGAAATTAGAAAGTGGTAAAGATTATAAAGAGACCTATCAAGGAAGGGTAAAAGAGAGTGCCAAGGGATGGGGAGACATAATTTTTTAAGAATTTGTTTTAGAAATCATGTCACTGATATTTGAGCCAAGTTTGGAAGAAAGCAATTGAGAGAATCGTGTGGATATTGGATGTTTAATTTTGAACTGTTTCTTATTAACCTCCAGTAAACCATGGGATAACAACTTTAAGTGGCTTTTCTTTTGTTTGAAGTTTGTCACAGAAGTTTCTTTTCCTAGGAAATAGGTATATTCACATTAACTTCACATTAACATTTGCCAGACACCCCAAGCCACATGTTTATATTAGGGATTCTGTTTACAAACAATTTCCCTTTGTATTTTAAGATTAAATAATGGACAATAGCAGTAGTAGTTAAAAAAAAAGTAAAGCAAGCAAATAAACCAATAAGCTCAGAGCATGACTCTGGAAGAAGGGACCAATGAAGTTAGACCAAGCCAGCCAGGCAGGGCCCTGAGAGAGCTTGTGAAGGCCTCTAACTTCTCAGGAAAGCTACTCCCACTGGGTGGCGAGGGTCAGAGCAGGGCAGGTGTGATGGCCTCTTCCTCAGAAGTCAGATGAGTTTGGGCCATTGCCAATTGTGCCTTTTAATACTTTCTGTTCACATATTATTATTTAATAGCTTATGAGAGTTCCAAGTGAGGTGAAAATCCTCAAATCTTAGGGACTGTCTATGTGGTTACCATTTTCTCCACTTCATGGTTTGCTAATGACACAATGAATTTCTTAACTGAGTTCTTCAGCAGCATCACGATAGCTTGGAGATGGAAGTAAGCCAATGGCCCATCAATAGATAATGGATAAATATTATGTGTTTTATATGTAAACAAGAATATCATTCAATCTCAAAATATATGGAAACGTTTTTACATGTTACAGCATGGATGAACCTTGAGGCATAAGAAGTAAGCTAGTCACACAATTTACTGAAAATTCCACTTATTGAAGGTATTTAAAGTGGTCAATTTATTGAAACAGAGCGTAAAATGTTGCTTACAGGGGCTGGGGTAGGGTGGGGAATACAGAATTATTGTTGAATAAGACAGGTTTCAGGTTTCCAAAATGAAAAAGAAGCTGTTGAACAACACTGTGGAGGTAGTCAGCACTACTGAACTATACACTTAAATGTGGTTAAGATGGTAAATTTTATGTTATGTGTTGTTAAAAAAAATTAAGGAAAAGAATAATGAGACAGAAAGATACCAACCAACAGCATTGGGAAGTGGATGTACCAACCCTGGGCTGCTTACCTCTAGGCTTTTTGTAAGATGAAAAAATAAAGCTGCACTCAGTAGTACAAATGAATAAACAAACAAAAACAGAACAGAGAAGAATAGAACAGAGCAGAGCAGAGCGCAGAGCGCAGAGCAGAGAGCGCAGAGCAGAGAGAGCGCAGAGCAGAGAGAGCGCAGAGCAGAGAGCAGAGCAGAGCAGAGAGCAGAGCAGAGCAGAGAGCAGAGCAGAGAGAGAGCAGAGCAGAGAGCAGAGCAGAGCAGAGAGCAGAGCAGAGCAGAGAGCAGAGCAGAGCAGAGAGCAGAGCAGAGCAGAGAGCAGAGCAGAGCAGAGAGCAGAGCAGAGAGCAGAGCAGAGCAGAGAGCAGAGCAGAACACAAAGTTGTATGTCAATCAAGACCCTGAACCAATTGGTCTTAAATTTTGTCCCCTAACTATCCTTCTGTCCTCTGAAGATTGAGCCAATCTGATCACTTGGTGACCAGGATGCCTGGTGCAGCCCACTCTCTCTGTTGTGTTGTCTCCTCTGGCAATCTTTTGTGATGTCAGTATTTGGGACATTTTCTCCTTCTGAATGTATGTCATCCATCCATCCGTCCGTCCATCCATCCATCCATCCATCCATCCATATCTATCTGTCTGTCTGTCTATCTTTTTGTGGTGCTTGGTCTATCCTGTCACATATTGGAATGTGGGCATAAATCTTTTCTCTATAGTTACATTGTAAGTTCTTTGAAGTCAGAAATGATAATTTTTTTTTTTTTTGAGACAGGGTCTCATTTTGTAGTTCACACTGGCCCTGAGCTCACTATGTAGCCCAGGCAAGCCTGAAACTCAGCAATCCTCCTGTCTCTGCCTCCCGAGTGCTGGGATTACAGGTGTGAGTCACCATGCCCAGCATTGTATGTGGTTACCGTGATCGAACTCAGGACCTTGAGCTTGCGAGGCAGATGCTAGAACCATTGAGCTAAATATCCAGCCCAGGAACGATGATTTTCTTTTCTTTTCTTTTTTTTTTTTTTT
>PVIC010025807.1:0-25000 GCA_004025085.1 Thryonomys swinderianus
AAATTAGAATGAGCAGTATAATAGGAAAATATGTCAAGGCTTTAAACTCAGACTGAGAGGTTCAAATGCCAATCCTACCCTTTTCTCAATATTACACCAGATGGTCACTTAATCTCTTTGGGCTTCGCTTTCCTCATATGTTAAATATTCCTGTTCCTACCACATACTGATATGAGTGTTAAGTGAGAAGATAAGTGCAAAAATGCTAACTAGTGAGGGTAAATTCTCAATATGTGTTAGTGTTCATAGTTGTTCCCATGCCATCATATTCAGGGTAAAATAAATCCCTGGTAAGTGGAGCATTTTTATATCAATTCAGTTTTTTCCTGTTATCTAATAAGGTTGTCACCAATGCCAGCATTTTCATCATCCTAGCACAGGGTTATGAAGCCCCTAGGCTCCTAAATGTAAACGAGGTGACACTATAAGTAGGAAAAAACCTGTCCCAAGAGTGTTAAACTACTCCTGATGATACAAAGGTTGATTCATATGATTTCAGGCACACGGAGATAAAATAATACAATAGAGAACTCTGGGGAAGAAAATCTCTTGACAAAAATGTGTACAGATTTGTATTAACGACAGGACCGTTGTGCTTCAGGTCGGCTTAATACATTTGAAATACTTTTATTTCTTTCAAAGAGCTGCATAGCAGGAACAGGGAAACTGAGGAGGGAAACAGTCCTACCCACCCTATAGAATTCAGACATAAGAGGAGCTGTGAGGGGCATTTGCTTCCTGACCCACAGGCCAGCAAAGAGCAAGAACACCTGATGTTCTTGAGGCCAAACTTCCAGCAAATCAACCTCTAACATCATTTTGGAAAATGGCTTTACCAAGAAGCACAAGGGGCTTAGGACGTTAAAAATAAAATCAGGCCTCTCACAGCGCAAGTTTTGATCACTAACAAATCCAGTTTCCCTGTTATCCCAGCCACTAATGTAGCTGTTCTTTGAGCTCCTGTTTTTTTTAAGAACAGACAACCGTGGCATGAAGCAGCCGTAATCCAAGGGAGATGTCCAGGAAAAGCGTTCATTCTGTGGGAGCTGGAGCCTGGGCTGACACTGCCGGGGCCTGGAGCTTTCTCTGCTGCTTTTGGCATGTCGGGGATGCCTCGGGAATTTCAGTGTGAATCTCACTCATTCCGGTAGCAACTGTCCTAATTTTGTTGAAAAGTTTAATTTTCAAAACTGCATCTCTAAGGACTGTGTGTAAAATAAGGAAACTGAATATGTAATATCAGACAGCCTTACCTCTTTCTCCCTCCTTTGTGTCAGGAAGGAAATACCCTGTAGGAGAGCCTTCCACCACTGGGCGGTGACCTCGCTAGGTTGGGTGTGTCGCTGAGGGGTGGACTGGTAGCTCAGAATGTCAATTTTCTGCTTTGCGAACTGCTTTCAGTATCAATTTACAACATTTGTAGGTTAAGCAGTCTATATCTTTAAAAAATCATTCCTTATGCGTATAAACCACTTAAAGTCATCATCCACTCATGTTCCTCTGAATTGTTCTGAATAAGCTCTAGCACTCAAAGCACCCTTCCAAATTATGATTAAGTGCCATTAAAACACACACAAAAGAAAGTTCTTTAAAGGTAATCCCAAAGAGCAGCAAAAATATCTAGAACAATATGAAAATTGACATGGTATCTTGAAGTGGGGGGTATCTCATTGTCGTGTAAGTTCAGATGTGTTTGTTGTGTTAAAGAACATTAAACCCTTTTGCCTACATGACTATAGATAGTGATAGGCTACTGTACATTTTGTAAAAACTAGAAGAATGGGTTTTAGTACTTTCATGATAAAGAAATGGTAGGTCTTTGACGAGATGAATATGTTTGCCCTGATTTGAACATTACACAGTGTATATATGTACTGAAACATCATAAGCAACCTAACGAATATGTTCAATTTTCTGCATTTATTAAAAAAAGAGATCTCTGTTTTTCACCTCACTAAAGTCCTTCTGGACACTTATCTGGAAGAGTTCCTGTACATGGATACAGTTGCTGTTTCCTATGTCTGCTTTACTATTTTTCTTATCATCTGTCGTTACCTGATGTTATACCTTTGACAATTTATTTCTGTTTTTCTCATCCATGAGAAGTAAGTGCATGAGGGCCAGAAGTATTTATTAACTATGAAGCTCCTTGCCCTTTAACAAGATCCGACCACATCTAGGCTCTTAGTAAAACGTTCACAGAATAAATGCACAAATGATTAATGTTCTGCTTCTCCTGGCTTATTATAATCAAAATGCTTTGGTTGTAATTACCTGGCATTACATTTATGAGGGTGGTGGTACCGAGACAGTACCTATTCTTTACCTCTTGAGGTGTGATAAAATGCGAGTGATTACGCTGCTCACAGTGGTCTTGCGGTCGTGTGTCCACATCTGTAGCTCAGTTCCCACACTGACTGCTCAGAGCAAGACAGAAATATAAGTCACAGTTTAGTGAGTGGCTGCAGGTCCCCTGATTGGCAGTGTTCTGTAATGCTTTTACATTGCTTTTACAATTTCGCTCCATTTTTTATTGTTTGCAATGTTAAAGATTTTGTAAATGAAATATATGATTCCAATTCTCATGCAAAAACTAAAAAATAGAAATAATTATATCATTCTTAGACTAATCAGACAAATGTAAAAGTACCTCAAAGCATTCCTGCATGACACAGAGTGGTTTCTTCTAAAACAGTCTTTGTCTTCATCACTCTGTCTCTCCTTTCATGGAGATTTACTTTGCAAATATTTTACCATTGTTTTATCTGTACATGACTCTTATCATGTATCTAGTTCATAAACATTTCAAATTATTGAAAAATGCTTTCTGCAATTTGATGCCCCTCAGCTGCATTACTGGCAGTTTCCATAGCAAATTTTATATCAGAGGGTCTGCATAACTGTGGAATGTGTGAACAGTGAACTGTTTTCCACCCTGCTGCATGAAGAAGTGGAAAATGTATTTCAAAAAGTTTATCCCAGCAATTGGCAATGATTTGGAGGCAGCAGCCGGATTTGCCTGCCTGACATGGTATCTTGGAGATTTCACAGCACCATGGCAGGAGGTGGTAGGCAAAGTGCCTTTGAGCGTTCCCAGTAACGTTTTGACAGACAAGCAAGCTTTCATCACTCACAGCCAAGTCACAAACAGTGACACTTGAGGTCCCAAATGGTGAATAGCCATAAAATCCTGGGAGCTCTGCCTTTTCACATGACTTGTTGCTGTGCTCATGTTCATGAACAAGCTGTCCTTCTCTTGCATACAGCTTTACTTACAGCTCCTGGTGTTACTCTGGAAACACAAGCCACATGTCCTCTCCTCTCTCTTTCTCTCCCTCCTTTCTACTCTTTCTCTCATATATATATTTCTCTCTAATATATACATACATATGTAATGTATATATACACATTATATAATGTATAATCTACTATATTATATGTAATGAATATTGACATGTTTTCTTCTTTTCTATCATTACCATTCACCATGGAACTAGTCCATGGATAATAGCTAACACCACAGAACAAATGCCAGTTATATTCACAATTCTTTGTATTTTTTTTTTTTTTTGAGACAGGGTCTTGCTTTGTAGTTCAGGCTGGCCCTGAGCTCACTATGTAGCCCAGGCAAGCCTCAAACTCAGCAATCCTCCTGTCTCTGCCTCCTGAGTGCTGGGATTACAGGTGTGAGCCACCACACCTGGCTCCTGGATTAATTTTTTCCATGTCTTCTGCCCAGTGCCCACCACTTCCAGACCTTCCAACTCTTCCAATATAGCACTTTGTAGCTACCTAGGAGGGCTATGGTGAAGGCTGGCTCATAGAATAAAGAATATCTAAAATGAGGTCTTATTTGAATAATCATGGAATTCTGGGCTCCCTATGCTTCCAGAACCACAATGTCAACCATTAAAATTGTCTACAAGGGCTATAAAAAAGAAAATGATATTTTTGGCAAGATGTATCTATAATAACTGTCTATTTCTGCTCAGATGCAGAATTTAATGTGCCATGTTGTTGAGCATAATCACACAAGTGGCATTCTGCAATGCAGACTTTCATTTGGTTAAAATTCCAAATAATTTATGGGAAAACACTTCTTATTGAAATGTTTAAATCAAGAGATAGAGGGAGGGAGAAAGTAGAAGCCCAGGGGAAGGAAAAAGAATTCAGGTGTGCTGTGTACACATACCAGCTGCCTTGGTAAATGTGATCATATTCAATGAACATGTACTAAGAACACTTTAAAATTTAAATTAAAAATCAATGTGATTTTTATATGTGCATATCTATAGTTGTTTGGAAAGGTGAAAAATTATCTTTACAATCCAAACATTTCTTCACTATCTATTGTACTTAAGGAAGGTAATCAATTTAATTCCTATGTTCTCCGTGCATATGCTAGAACTACTCCTAATCCTTGTTAGTGTTTCCTGTGAACAAATGACAAATCTCAAAATGATGATCTTTCATCACCTTATGTAGTTTTAGCAATGCCTTTGGTAGTTGCTATGGTCTGAACTTTTGCATCCCACTAGAATTCATATAACAACCTAAACAGAGGCCAGTAATTAATAGGTTTTTTTAACATATCATAAAGGTCAGGAACACTTATGATAGTATTTTAATGATCATTTGTACACATTGTTATTTTAAATGTAGTTACTTATATTTAATGTATATGTTGAAAAGATACTTTGAGAAATATTTTGGCTTACTAATCGTATTTTTATTTGAAGAAGACCTATCAATTGAAAATTATTTTATAAATTTAAACTCTAGTTCAGAAAAAAAAATCATCAACCATGAGACATGAGGAAAGAATAGAATAGAGTGGAAATAACTTTTGAATTCTGAAGCATGTAATCAGTCCAACATCAGCTTTTTATTAGCTTTGTTAACTTAAGTGAGTTGAAATTCAAAGTTGAATAGAAATGTTTAATCAGAAGGTCTTATTCTACATATAAGTGGGATATATCAAATTTATGGTAAATGTTTAATTAGAAAAAAAACTTATAGTAAAAGATATATAGCCAAGAATGATGAAGTATGTGTTTAAGGTGATGGAGCATATTCTTTGTATTATGAAGAGTTTCCATAGTGATATCTTTTACTGAACTAATACTTTTAATCTGAATATTCCCTATATATGTTGCTCAAGCGTTTACAGCAATTTCTGTCAAAAACTTTGCAGTATGTCCTCGTCCACCTTGTTGATTGGGCCTGGTACTGTGCAACACTCTGCTCTTCCTCCAGGTCAAAATGATTATTCCAGGTAAACATTTTTGAATCAGTTCAGGACATCAAGGAACTAACCAGATACACTTGTGAAACAGGTCTTCCAAAACTGTGGCAGTAACTGGCAAGAAGGATGGAGAAGTGTGTTTGAAGTGAAGGAATCTATTTTGAAGGAGATCGTTAGGAATCTGTCCTTTAATAAATTTTTAAAAATTTAAATCAGACACACAAGCTTAAATATCACATGGTCTTTATTCTATGAAAACTCAATATATAACTAAAAAGTAAAGTTAAAAAAAAATAGCAAGCACTGGGGAGCCAGATCTTTCTTAAAGGGGAAGAGAGTCAAGAGATGGAAGGAGAAGAAGGGCAGAGCAAGGGGAAAGAGAAATTAAGATGCATTATATACATGCACCAACTCCATACAAAGGTTATAGGTGTATAAAGGTTATGTACTCCAAACATGAACAGATGACAATAGGAGAGGGATCAAGAGGTAGGTAGAGGGGAGAGAGAAGAGGAAAGTGAATAAAAAGTTTAAGATTACTATGTGCATATACCAATTTTCCAGAAGCAACAAAATATTGTGTACTACAAACATGTACCAATAAAAAAATGAAAAATTTAACCATTCATTGTATGTTTCAATCACATCCCTTACAATATATTCAAACTAAAATATTACTTTTTTTTTTTTTTTTTTTTTTTTTGCTTTTTGAGACAGGGTCTCGCTTTGTAGTTCAGGCTGGCCCTGAGCTCACTATGGTGCCCAGGCAAGCCACCGCGAACTCAGCAATCCTCTTGTCTCTGCCTCCCGAGTGCTGGGATTACAGGCGTGAGCCACCATGTCCGGCATTGTGGTATGCGGTGTTGATTGTTGGTGGGCGTGTCTCCACGCCCAGCATTCTATGTGGTTACCGGGGATCGAACTCAGGGCCTTGCGCTTGCGAGGCAGGCGCCAGAACCACTGAGCTAACCCTCCGGCCCTACTTTGTTATTTTTGATATATACAAACAAGCCACACAGATAAACACAAAGATGTTTTTTAAAAACTGATGATTGACCTTAATAACCTCTCTTTAACACCCTACCAAAATTTTCTTGAAGTGTTCTGTTACATGACATATATTATTGAAAATCTGGGAAACCTAAAATACTTTAAAGTTATATATAAGGAAAAATGATACTAAAATACTTCAGAGGAAATGAAATATATTTGATATCTTAGAAAAAATGCTTTTGCAAAAGAACTTCTCTCTAACCCAAACAGTAGATCCAGGTCATTTCACAAGGAAATTCTGCTAATCATAAAAAGTTAAACTACAGAAATGTTGCCTCAGTTATTTTAGAGAATTTCAGAATATGAGTGATTGGGGATTTAAATTTTCATGATTTTGAGGTCAGTATTATACAAATGATATTACAAAATGAATAATTTGGGGCATGGATACTGACATCAAATTTAAAGTAAGAATTACTTTAGGAGATTGAATATAGTAACATGTGAAAGAAGACTACCCCACAACTAGGTGCAGTTGTATCAAGAATGCAAGGATGGTTCAATATTAACTATTTAGATTTTAGAAAATCTATTAAAATGGCCTATTAACAAAGAACAAATAACAGAAGTCTTATCATCCTTTCACTGTCAAAGATATTGGATAGTGTTTGATAACAATCATAAATATTTTAAATCAAATTTAATAGAAAGTGGTGAATATTTCTTTTTTTCTCTATTTTAAACCAGAAATCAAAATCTTGCCTAACAGTAGAATATTAGTCCTGGAAATATGAGCTGACATAATTACATAGAAAAAATAGTAATAAATTATGGTTATATGTAGATAATATGCCCACTTATTTGGGAGCTCAATGAAATTAAGTAAAAATTACAAAGATAAATAGTTTAATTATAAGGGTATAAATTTATTAGCCAAAAACTAATATATTCTCTAAAGATTCAAATAGGAAAATATAATACAAGAAGAAAATTTCATTATAATGGTCTAAAGGCAGTAAAAATACATAAGACCTATATAAATAGGAAACTGAATCTCAATTGATGTCACAAATTTGATATTTTTGCAAAGTCTGGGTTTTTGTATGCCTGAAGGGAAGAACGAAAATTTATTACAGAGATTAATTGTCTGTGAACCAAAATATAAAAGAACTTAATGCACATTTTAATTTCTTAGAAAAAGATGCTCTTTTTGCATTGTGTAGCAAAATAAGATGTAAGAACAGCTACTACATTCTGAAAAAGAACAAAAGTCATCTAGTTATGCACTTTTACACCATATTAAGTTTTGGATACAAATGTAGATATTTTTATGTATACCTATTTAGTCATGTCAGACTGTTGATTTTCAATTCTTTTTGGTTTATTAAAATAGTATCATGACAACATAATATGTAGGTGGTACTTCAAGCAATGACAGAAAAAGTCAATTCTCAAAATGTCGCATACCTTTGAAGCACTTTAGTATCATTTGTAATTGATGTAACGTGTATGTAAAGATAAATAACATTTTAAGCTTAACAAATGGGAAAGAAAAATTGAGCTTAAATGTACATATTTTGACATAGTTCTCAAAATATACTCTTTGTGACTGTTTACTACCAAGTATTGGGAAAACAATGCAGTGATACTTGTCAAAACATATAGACATATAGATTTTTTTTCCCCTAAAAGTTATTTGAAAATGTATTTTGTAGACACATTTGAGCAAGTATGTGAAAATTCGACATAAGGATATTTATTTTTACATTGTTTATAATAGTCAAAAATAGAAAACCATGTAAATGCTAACCACCAGGAGACAGGATAAGTAAAGTTTAGAGTACATAGTTTATAACATAGGGCATAATTATAAAAAGACTGCCTTTATATAAATATTTCTAAGAAATAGGCTGGAAGAAGCAAGACTAAAACAGCCTAGATAGTGGGTGTCAAACTAAATTAAAATGAAAAAGGATGCATATGTGGAAACGTGTACTGGAAACGTGTACATGTGGCTATAACACTGTGGCTTTCTCTGGAAGGCTACATTGAAAACAGGGTAGTGAAAAAATAAGGCAATGAAATTCAAGGTGGGAAAGTGATAGACTTTTCACTTGGTGTCCCTGATATTGTCTTAATTATTAAAGATAATTTAAAATGCCAGTAATTTAAAGATCAATACAAAGAGCATATTTTCCATATAAAATCTGGAGGGAATTTTGTTTTTATTTTGACTATTTTAAAAGTAAAAGTTTTTGTTTAGAGAGCTGTTTGCATTCTTGTTGCAGAGTAAAATGAATTGACAAAAAAATTCCAAGATGGAAATTATTATTGTGTGAGGGGCAAAGTGGGGCACAATATCCCTGATGGGGATATTGGGGTAAAGTGATCTTGTAGTTTTTCTTGATGTGAATCTCCTGGATACAACTCCCTATTTTGGTTTCCTCAAACATTTCTGTGAATGGGAATATACCGTCCCAGGCTCATTCTAAATCCCCACACACAGTTTATATTTCTCTTTGGCAAAGCACACGGGGAATAAGTTTGAATGATGAGAAAGCCTTTTTCACATTTCCTTCTCACTCTCGATAGTAGTACCAGCAGGACCGGAAAATAATGTTCCAGTCTGAAGGCATGTACGGTAACTACAGAGACTTCCTTTGATACTTGTGAAGTCATTTTAAACGGGGCCATCCATTTTGTCTGAGTCGCACAACTCATCCAGAACCTAGTATAGTCATCTATTGTTGCCCGCTGATCACCTGTTCCTCCCATGATCTTTGTGTTTGATCTTGGAGACATTACACTGCACAGAGACCAAAAGCATCCTTGGGTACCCTGCCACCTGCCCTCGTCAATTGACTTGATGGAGAGAAACTTTTTATTTGCCATTTACCCACTGCCAGGGAGGGTAAGTTAGGGTGAGTAGTGCATGTCTGAAGAATTCAGCAGGGGGCTCAGCCTGCAAAAGGATAACTGAGCTAATACACAGAAAACGGTAGTGCTTTTGAGGAGGGAAGTGATGTCAACCACCAGGTGATTCCCTTAAAAATGGAGTTACACTAAACGGTTTGAACAATTGCTTCATGGGATATCTTCGCTCTTCCTTGAAGGGTCAACTTGGTCTGGGAGTTATTCTCAATGGACCCAGCAGGTAGTGCCCACAACTTCCTAGCTAATAAAGAGCTTTTCTGCTTCTGTCTTTTATTTTATTTTATTTTTTCATTTTTCATTTGGATGGAACACTGAAGTCACTGCCTTCTGAAAAGCAGGCTATGCCGAGGCACTATTATCTGTCCATGCAGCTGAGGTCAACAGTAAAGGCATTGATGCCTGAAGTAGTGATGGTCAAGGTTGTGCACTCCACCCAACTGGAAAGCTAGACATGGGGAGTGTTCTGCAGGGCAGAGCACATCAGTAGTAACTGGAAAGAAGTAGAAAATGCAGGTGTCTATAGCTCTCTTATGCTATGTAGCATGGGAAAAAGTCAGGGGCAAACTTAGATTCATGGGATGGAGGTGATAATCTAATAGTCCTTGACTGTACTTTCTTTAGTAGGTTCAAATGAAAACCGGAAACTTGTGTAGAAAAGGGCACCCTGTCTTCTAGTTCCAGATCAAATTGAATAAGGGAAAATTTACTTGAAAAAGATTTGTATTTGGAAAACAAAGTTGAATCCACTTCAATGAAATCAAGTATTTTTTAATAATAGATATTTTTTATATCTCAGTAGGTTTTATCCATTGCATTTTATATTGTGAACATGCCCAACATACAGACAGCTTCTTAATGGAATGGTGTGTATTTTTGTTTTAACTTTGAACAAATTGACTGAGAAGATCAGATCATCTGTTTTGCAGCAAAACCTAAATGATGCTGAATTGTTAGACCTAGTTTTGTTTCTGCATTCTAGATTAGACTGATTAAATCCTGTTTCTCATAGTCTATAGGAGAGAGTGGAATAAACTCTAAATCTGGATAAAAGACCAATGAAGTGTTATGTAAGAACTCTAGGAAGAGAATTATGAAGGTAATTCTCTCACTCAGATACTTTGTGAGGCTACGTGTATATTTACTTGTTTTCTCATGTGCCTCATATCCTAGGCAATAGTTCATCAATCTTTCATGAGGAAGGATTCTTCAATTTGTGGAAGTAATGTAAAATATCTTTCATTTTAAGTTCAGAAGTTCCTTTATAGATTTTGTACTAGCTGTTCAATAGTGATTTCCAGATGGTTATGCTCTGGGTTAGACACTTTGTTTAAGAAATGGCTGGATACACACACACTCACACACGTATATGTATGTTATAATTTTTCTATCTATACATGCATTTTAGCTTCTTGGAAAACAGACACTCCTAGTTCAAAACAATACCCTGAGAGTCTCCCATGGGCGATACATAATCGTATCCCACCTGCCATTCCTCCCTCCATGCTACTGTGGATCAAGTATGCACAAAAAATTGCTTTTTTGACTCTGCTAGCAGAGTTGTGGTATTGGCATTTCTGAGGAGGCTTTACCAAGAGACAAAAAGAAATAAGCCCCAGGAACTGTTAAAGCTTCTCTTTCTGGTGGACTGTTTTCTGCCCTTTAGTGTACAATATACTGGTCATTTCCTATAGGGTTCTCTCCCGGAAGTTCTATGCCTTGTCTAGCTGTTTGTAAATCTGTAGCTCTGAACTCCTACAATAAGGAAGCAGCATTTAAATATCATGATTCTGCTTGCTGCTGCCGAACATACACATGCATTCACACTGTACAATCAAGTTTCAGCACACCTGAAACGTATTTCTTTCTTCCCCCATTATAATGATGATATTAAGAATGACACAACACTTGGTGTATTAGGCCAGAAACCTACAATTTGATTTCTCCCATCCCTGCATTTCCCGCCTCCCACCTCTTGTCCCTAACAATGAGCACATGCATGCTCAGGATACATCCATCACCAAGTTCTGGGGATCGTGCTTCAGAATTGGACTGTAACCTTGGCTCTCAGCAGATTCTTTGTTGCCCTCTGTGTTGCCTGGAATTCTGAATTTGTTTCTTAACTGCTGTTCACACTTTCAGTCTTGTGCCTTTACAACTTCCATACTCTGAGGACAACAATATTCTTAAATCAAAAAGTAGGTCATGACATTTTTGTCTTTTGAGCTTCTTATTTTGAAATAATTTTAGGCTTATAGAAAAATGAAAAGAAGTACCAGAGTTCCAGTAAATTCTTCATTCAGCTTCCTCTAAAGTTAGTACCTTATACAACCATAGTACAATTAAGCAATATTAAGAAATTAACAATTAAAGTGTACTATTAACTAAATTGAGGTGATTTTTAGATTTTTCTCCAGGCCTTTCTACAAATGTCATTTTTCTGTTTCAAAATCCCATCCTCATAGCATTTTTCTGCTTGAAAGCTTACAAAGATTTCCTACTGCTCTTAGAATAAATCCCAAATTTCTAATCATGGTTTAAAAAGCACCACATGTTCTCTGTTCAGCCTGTCTTTGCAGCCTCATTCTTTAAGTTTGCTCTTTGGTGTGCTCAGTATTACTGGTTACTCGCATTTTTTCAGCACCTGGCATTCTTTCTCAACTCAAGGCCTTTGCACGTCTAGCTACTCTGTGAGAGGGTCTTGTTTGCATCTTTGTGCAAATAGCTCCTTCTCTTCATTTTGGTCACTTTAAATATCACTTTCACCAATAGCTCTCAAGACATAGGTCTTTTTTTGCCATGCTATTTGATTATTTCTGGCCCAGCAGTTATTTAGCTCATTTGTGTGTTTTTTCATCTGGCCCCCAAAGGTATAAAGCACCATAAGGGAAGGGATCACTTATGTTTAAATTTTCTATTGCTACCATAAAAAGTTGCCACAAAACAATCATATTATCTTTGTTACCATAATAAAATCAGTACCAACAACAGTGTTAAACACAGTAAATGAAATGAAAAGTTTTGATAATTTCTATTCTGAAGACTTTTAACTCATGACTTACCTCTATGTCCATATGCCAAAATTTAGGCTTAATCAGCAATGTGTATGCAACATGCAGGTCTTAAATGCACCTGCAGTACCCTTTCAGAATAACAGGTCACTAGGGAGTCAGGGAAGTAGGAAGGCAGTAGGAGAATGAAAGCTTAGAAATAAGGTTAGCAGATTTACAAAGATCACATAGATCTCAAGGAGCTCAAATATGCAAAACGTAACAGAGGCTAAGGGGATATATATGACAGTACTAACTGAGAGCTACAAGACCATTGGAGACTTTGTGTACCTTCCTTATAACAATATAGAAGAAGAATTAGGGCAGACTGAGTGCCTCTTACTTCTGGGTATTGGTTCTGACTAGAAGACAGGAGAAGGGTGTGGGAACAAGAGTGGAGATCAGTGTGAAGATGCCTCAGAAAACTAGGATTAGAGGTCCCATTTGACCCTGCTATTCCCCTGCTAGGAATATGCCCTAAGGAATTAAAAGATTCATATTCTAAAGACATATGTACGCCCATGTTCATAGCAGCTCAGTTTGTGATAGCCCAATCTTGCAAACAATGCAGATATCCATCAACTGGAGACTGGATAAACAACGCAGATATCCATCAACTGGAGACTGGATTTTAAAAAATAAAATGGAGCATTACTCTGCCATAAAGAATGACAAGTTTCTTTCATTTACATGCAAATGGATACACCTTGAGGACACACTAATAACTGAAATAAATAGATCCCAGATATGTGAATACCTTATCTTTTCTCTGGTATGAGAACTTGTAGATGTAAATGAGTTCTAGAATGTATGATAGATTTTGGAAAATAGGAAATATTCAAAGGGAATGTGGTGGGGGAGTGTAATGAGGGGAAAGAATAAATATGAGTTGAAAGAAAAAGAAATAGCATGTATATAAGGGGTAGGGGTTGTAGGTGGGTAGGGATATGGGTAAAAATGAGAATTAACTTCTGTCGTGTAATAGTACAAATTCCCTAATGTTGAGTGTGATTTTGAGCTGTATATAAAATGTACCAATAAAGAATTCAATTAGAAAAAAAAGTTGCCACAAGTTTTGAGGCTTACAACAGCATAACATCTCATAGTTTTGTGTCAAAAATCTGGTGGGAAGAAAGACCATGTAATGGTGTAGTGAGGAAGTGTGCAGTCCAAGGAGAGAAGCTTCAGAGAAGCTAAGAGAAGCCTATCTTGGACTTTTTAGTCTCTAAAATGGAAGAAAATACATTTCTTTTGTTTTACTTCCAAGTCCATAGTATCTTATTAAGAAAGCTAAGCACACTAATGCATTATCTTCATTTTAAGATCATTAACCTTAGTCATATTTGCCACCTTTTTTTGCCATGCGATGTATCATAGTCACACGTGTCAGGCCCTAGACCTCTTTGGTGGAGCCATTAGTCTTCCACAATAGCTGTTTTTTTTTTGACTACTATTTTACTCAGGCCTCACTCATTAAACATGGTTTAAAAGCATTAAACAGTGAGTGGTAGATGGATTTGTGTAATTTACTTTAAAATTGTTCAAGAAAAGCAGCTGGTTTTATCCCAGACAGGACAAAGGGCCTCCCAGTTTCCTTTATGCGCTGACGTTTGACATCACATCATCTCCTGTTGAGCACCTGAGTTTAACTAGGATGCTTTGATTCTGTTCAGCAGAAAAAAGAGAGCTGCTAGGAAATGGTATCATTTCCTGAGTTTGTAATTCCAAGAGCATGAATTTCTCCCAATGTGTTTTTACAGTTGCTTTAGCTATTTCTTCTTTTGAGTGGCTACAGGAAACAATAATGTGTGCATTTCTGAAAATCTATAGGTTTTATTTTCTCTAATATAAATCCTCCCTGCTACCTACCATCTTATTCTCTGTGGTACCAAATATGTAGAGTTTGTATTTCGAACATTACACAGGAAATGCCAACCTGTAGTTTAACTTTGACCTGAGATAAGTGTTCTAGGTATTTTTGCCCTGAGATAATTCCTTCTACCCTGGTCTTCTCATATTACTGCAGCAGTGGAGGTCAAGTGTGAGGATTAAATGTCTGAAACCTGTGAACTGTTGCCTGTGGCTATCATCCTATACCCAAGCCTGTATGAGAGGACCAGGGTCTCCAACTCACCCCATTCATTGAACTTCGCACCCACTTCCCTGGACAGTGTGGTGCGTCAGAAAGAGGAGTTTTGTAGTCAGCAAGTTATGCTAAAATTTTGACTCTGAAGATGAATCGCACCATGTTCATTAAAATGCTCAACTTCAGTGTCCTAAAGATATTGGTATCTCATTCACAGTGCTCTCCTAAAGATTAACTCATGTACTTTCTGCTCAGGAAACTCCAAACCAATCCTGAGATTTCATAGACACTTTTAAATCTCAAGGATTCTCAAACACACAGACACCCACAACCTTAAACACAGTTGGGGTTTAAGAGGTTCTGGTTGATTTAGCCACAGGGAAATCAAGGGTCACAGGGCCGAGGTAAGAACCAGAAAGCTTAGGCAGATAGAATTAGTAAGACAGAAGGAAGAACGTGTATAACTGCTAAGCACAGAGCTCCAAGAGGGAGTTAGAGCAAAGCCATGTGAAGATTTTTAATCATTTTACCTTTTGCTGTGAAGAGAGGGATTAAAATAATTAATTAGTGTTTTGACCCATTCGTGGAATGATTATAGGATATTTATATTTTAGAGAAAGGAGAGGAGAGAAGAAGGGGGCGAGGGAGAGAGATTCTGATTGCTTGCATTTTTCTATCCCTGTATACACTCTTAACATTTCCCCCTCCTGAAAGACTCTGCTTTTCCAATCGGTCTGGTCTCCTGTCACTGTCTTTTGTTGGGTTGCAGGAGTCCCCTGGCACTACTGGCTCCTCGCTGAAATCTGGTTAACTGTGGGATGCAGGTCCTATCAGCTCACCGCATAAAGCTGCAGGGAGCAGTGTCTGGCTGCAGGCTGGAGAAGCCCCTCGGATGCTGACACAGCCAGGAAGGGGCCTCAGTGCCTGGCGAGTCCCAGTGGCCTCAATAGAGAAGACTGTGTGGGGCTGAGAGGGAACACAAGGTAAAGATGTCTGTTTTTCTCCAAACAGGTTTCTGGTGAGGCGAGAAGATGTTGCACATTTTGAATAATAAGGCCTGTGGAGAGGGAGCCTGATGCTGAGTCAAGGGAGGTGAGTGCATTTGTGCTTTCAGAGAAAATGAGCAAAAACCCTGGCGGCTACAATGCACTTTTAAAAAACACACACCTGTGTCTGAGCAGAAGATCAACTCTAAAAATATCAAAGTTCACTTCTGACAGATAAGTACTTTTAGAAGAACAGTAGCTTTCTGAAAATACTGTTTGAGGGGAAATATAAAGAATATCATTTGAGGGAGCGGGAGGGAGGGAGAGAGATGTAGATTCAGTTGTTTTCCTAGAATAAGCCAGGCTTCAGATCCAAAATAATACCACATAGAGAATTCTCAGAAGACAGTATGGGTGGTATATTTGTGTTTATCATTTTAATCTGAAAATTGGCAGATTAAGAAACATTATAAGACTTTCATTTTGGGGTACAAGATACAGACCTTGATATCTCTCATTTTATTAGATGCCATCATAATGAGAGACATTTGGATTTCTGCCTATTTTTCATTCTTTTTTTCTTCATGTGTTGTTCATGGCAGGGAAAATACAACTGTCTGAAATGTAACCATGATGCACTGGGAAGGCTGGGCGGGACTTCGTTGACTTGCCACAGACATGCCCCTCAGGCCTGTAGCTGATGCCTGTGCTTGTGAACTCATAAAGCACGACTGGCATGGCATCCAGAGGGGTGTAAGATGGAAGACATATCATAAACCTTATTAAGTATGTGTACTTTAGAAATAAAAGATGGGACAGAAAAATGGGGAGGGAAAAAGGTATTTTAACAATTCTGTGAGAAAATTTGAATAATGTCATAGAACATACAGTAATAGAAATTATAATCATTGAATATAAAAACTCAGTGGGTTTTATAGAAAAAAATAAACTGCAAGGAAGATCTGAAATCATTGAGAATGTAGTGCAGTGATTGAATCAAAGACAGGAGAAATGATAATTAAGAATATGGAACATAAAATGAAAAAGAAACACATTTAAGTGGATTAAATGGGTGTTAAATGAAAATTTTAACAATAACAGATATAAATTATATCCAGGAGCTATTAAAACTCCCCAATTAATTGCACCTTTTTGTGATAAAACTATAGGGCATCAAAAATAAAAAGGAGCTCTTAGGATCTATGAGAAGAAAAATACCCAATATCTATCATAGAAGAAAAAAATGATAGAAAACTTCTCAAAGCAGCTATAGAATGTAAAGGAAAGGAAATAAAATCTTCAAGTTATTGAGGAAATTTTACTGTCAATCTAGAATTGAATACCCAGACAAATTATTTGAGAGTAAGAGGCATAAATACATATTTTCAGATAAGAATGAGAACTTTTCTTCAACAAACCTTTAGGATTGGCCCTTTTGCAGGATCTACTGAAGGAGGGTAAAGAAAGGAATGACTAGAGAATAACGAGAAAGAGACCCTGAACAAAAAATTAATAAAATACCAGAAATCCCAACAGGTTCTTACTAGACAAAAATAATAGCAACAGTAGTATACATAGTAGAAGTAATAGTAATAATAAATAGTTAATTCAGAGTTTTGAAATCATGATGCATTATATTATTATGCAAAAATATATTATGCAAAATAATGGGGAACCCGTTTTAGGTTGCATCACTGTACTACTACTAAACTGTGTGGAAGAAGGAAGGCAAGGCTGACATTTTGGATACTGGGGTGTTAAACATCTGTAGTACATATTTCCAGTGTGCAGAACTCTTTCTTCCAACTTTCCTCCAAAACATTTTCTGATTCATTTGCACTTTGGAAGGATTAGTGCTTTGGAATTGATTAGTTTTGCACAATAAAATGTGAGTGGAACTCACACACTGATCACTTCAGAGCCAAATCACTGAAAGGCCATTGGCCTAGCAGCCCTTCTTTGTCTTTGTCTCAGTGAACATGAGGAACTCCTTGCAGGCAGAATTACCAGAAATGGTTACTTACAATGGCCTCTGCATTAGTGAGAAATTAATTTTTGGTGAATTCTACTACAAAATTATTTATTTTGATTAATAAAACATATGTTTACCTTGAAGCATAATCAGTAAATAAATGTAAATATAAAGAATTGCAAGAAGACATGTTAAAATTTTGAATAAAAATTGAAGATTGCAAAGAAATTGGGGTAAAATTATAAGCTTGAAAATATGGTAGTTTTGTGTACACACAAAAATGGCAGCATATGATAATGAATGAAGTTTTCCAGGTAAGAGAATGGTTGTTTAAAACGAATCTCTGAAAATCTATACTGTTTATGTAAATATACTATTTACATAAATATTTAAGAAATATTAGCAGGCAACAGAAAACAAAGAGGGCATCATTGTTTCCTCCATAAAACACTCATAACTTTGATACCAAATCTAGAAAATGACAGATTTAGAATAACAAGAGATTGAACCAAGAATTCAGTACACTTCAAGTTCAAGTTATATAGGAAGATGTAAAATCAAGTCAACAATGTAGTGATTTTTTTTTCTTTTATCTAGAAGGACATCCAAAGTGAAATAAATCTATACACACATACACACACACAGGCACACTGAATAATTTCATTTATTTGTGGAATAAAGCAAAGAGATAGAGAATGAAAAAAGACCTGGTACAGGTAGAGTTTTGGATAGAAAAAAAAAAACGGGGAGATGTAGGATACCATAGAGGAGATGTTGGATAGACAAGTCCAGAGATCTAATGTACCGCATGAGAACTATAGTAACTAATAGTGTACTCTATTCAGCCATTTTGCTAAATAAATCATGGCTGCTCTTTCCACAAGAGGAGGAAATTTGGTAATTATGTGGAATTATGGTATTCTAATTTTTTTCACTACAGTAATCTTTTCACTATGTGTGTATACTATCATATCATGTGCATTGAATATACAAAGTAAAAGTTATTCAAACAGACAAAACATGAAGGCATTATTATTCAGCCAATATGGGTGGTCACACAACTGAATCCTGGACATAGAGAGTTGCTTCACCTGAAGTGTACTCTTTGCTTGGAGAGAGCTCATCCCCAGTGACTCCCCAAGCTGGGCTGTAAGGGATCACCACCTACTGCAGCAGAAACACCATGGAAAAGCTGTTCCTGATCCAGCTCTGCCCACGTCAGGTGGAAGATAAATGATGGGACTATTCTCAGGGTTTTTAAGTGTACTTTTTGTAATCTGTTTCTTAAGTAAGCTAAGTGTTCTGGATTTAGGTGTTCATACACAGTATATTACAGTTTTATGGTTCCTAAGGTATTTGATATTAAAAGCATTTAAAGATGAATGCCAAGAACTTGTATGTTTTTGAAATTAATTTACTGGTACATTATATATACACATCACAATTATGTGTGTATAATCAACATTGAGAGTTTGCACCAGTATATGACATGACAATTCTCATTTTTCCCCCTCCCCTACCCACCCTACAACCTCCTGCCTCTATAAACACAAGCTTTGTTTCCTTGTTTTTACCATCAATATTTTTCTTTCCCCTCATTTCTTACCTCCAAACCACATTTGCCTTTGAATATTTACTACTTCACAATATCTATTATGCATTCTAGAACACATTTACAATTTCATTGTCAAATACATCTGTGTTAAGATCCTGCCTCTCTTTTTTCCTTGGCATATCATGCTTCACTGAACCATTGTCATTTTATGTACAAGAATCTTATTAAACCACCATCTTAGTGCTATCTCTCTAAAGATATTCACACATGTTAATTTTTGTTGTTGTTGTTGTTGTTTTAGTGGTAGGCATCAGAGTCAGGGCCTCATGTGCTGGGCAAGCACTGAATTACTGAGCTACCTCCCTCCTACACAATCTATATTAATTAAAAGTAATGTTTTGTCAAACAGAATAGTACAAAGCTGAAGCAGTTTCCGAACTAGAATGGGATGCTGATTGTGTACTGTCTCATTCCCCAACGTCTGGGCTGGAAGTACCCTTTTCTACATAGCTATTAAAAGTTGAAAAACTTGAATCTTTTTAGATACAATTTAAAGTAATGTTTGGTGGTACTAAAACAGAGGGAAGTGGATGTAAAATACTGTTTCATGTCATTGGTATGGCTTCACTTAACAGAGATCTCTACATTACATACTGCAAGTTTCAAACTTGTCTGAGCATTACAGTGACTCATGCGCTCTAAAAGTCATCTGCTGCCTGTCCCCACTTTCAGAGAGTCTTGACTACTTGTCCCAGGGTGGATCCCAGACACAGCTTTCTATTTAAACTTGGCACGTGTGTATAAGATTGAGAGATATTAGTCTAGAATTTCTTGAGTCATCATCTACCTACATTAGCTTTCTGGATTCAATCTCAAACCAATTGTATCAAAATATTAGGACGCAAAGGGCTGGATCTTGGAACTGTAGTGTCATTACATGTTCTCCCACTGACTCTTCGGACTCAAGTCTGGAGCACCACTGTGTTACCTGGACTGAAGTGTGCAGTTAAACTCAGAAGGTATCACAGCTCTTAAGAAGTTTAGGGGAACTTTTCAGGCAGGATCAGCATGAAATCCAGCATCATTTATCCTATTCTTGCCCATCAAATTCCAGGAGCTCCATAAGCTCCTTTGAAGTTAGCATAGCCAGTACATCTTAGTGCATTCGTTTTTCAGAAACCCTTCAACTTGGCCCTAGTAAAGGACTCTGCCTTCATTCTCTGACTTTTCTACTTAGGCTAATGTTCAAATTCACACTGACTCTTTATTGTTGCTCACATAAAAACTCCAGCTTGTTGCTAAGCTACTTGTCTCTCTTCTCAGAAATCTGCTGTTTACAAATAACCTGAAACACACACACACAAGAGGAACTGCCTGTTCCTTAGAAGACTTTGGAAGTGTAACCTCAACTAACAAGACAAGACTTGCCTTACCCAAAATGACACACTGTAGCAGTAATCTTCAATCTAGCAGTGGAGTTGCTGAAGAATTTGTTACCCAGTCTGACAATAAATGTCAATCTAACAATAGAATTGTTGAACTGCTTTCAATAGATTTTAAAGTTTCATTATAACAAGTCATGCAGGAAAGCAGTTTTAAAATATCTATTTGACAAATGAAGATCATGAAGTTTAGAGAGATGACTTAATTTAAACACATTAGCTCAGAATAAGAGTGTGTAGCTGAAACTTGGACTCCGTTCACAAGAAAACCAAATGCAGGATTCTTTACACTGCAGCGTACTACTCTGTGTGATAAAGATTAGGTCCTGAGACTCAGAGAATTTCTTTATATGAATCCTTAAGGACCTTCAGTCATCTGTAAAAATGCAAATGTGTGTCACTACAAAGGATAAGGAATTAAAATTTTCAGAGTACCTCCAAACAAGTAATTTTATTTAAAAGTTCAGGTTGCTTATGGACTTAATAAGGGTATACAGTTAACACTATCACCTGAATATTTTCACTTATCTTCCTATGGAGTTTAGATTTTTAGGTTTTGCTTCCCACATTAGCTAAGGTTTATATTGAGATGTCCCCACAAAACCTTGTGCTTTTGTATGTAGGAACTTAGGGAGATGACTGAATTATGGGGGCTTTGGTGGATTAGTTTAATGATGATTATGGCTAAATATGACGTTGAAAGGTAAAGCACGGTCAGAGGAGATGGGTCACTTAGAAGGATGGTGGCCTGGAAGGGTCTATCTCGCTCCTTCCTGCCTTTACCCATTCTTTGCTTCCTGCCACCATGCCATGTGTAAGTATCCTGTGCCTTTTCTCTCTACTATGCTACTCTGCCTTGGAGCTCATCAACTAGGGACTCAAACCTCTATAAGACTGTGAGCCAAAATGAACCTTTCCTTCTTGCAGCAGTGAGTATCAGGTATTTTGTTCCAATAGCAAGTAAGACAGATTTTAGTACCAGAGAAGTGGAATCTTTGTTCAGATATTAACTGATCGTGTGGTTCAGCTTTTGGAACGGGCTTGTGGGAGGAGTTTGGACAGGTTTGGAGTTGCTGGCTGGAGAAGCAGCCCTAGAGTGCTGTGACCTAAGCTTGGAGGAAGTTTCTGGCCAAACACCCAAAATCCAGTATGCTGACCATTGTGCAGCCAGAAAAGATGAGATTCAAGAGTTTTTTAATTTGGAAGAAGGATCCCTTTGATGGTTGAATTCCAAGCTATGTATGCTATGGTCTGACAGAAAGTTTGTCTGGAATATGCTGATGTCCAGTAACTGTAGCAGTCTTGAGATTAAGGGTGGCGGGCTAATGAATCTGGATGAGGAAATTCAAGGCAGTCAGATGTTCAGGATGTGGCTTGGATATTGTTGGGGGCTTTTAGCTAGTTCTTTCTTGAAAAGCAAGAACAAACAGTCAAGCTAAATGATATAAAAAGTTTTGATGGCAGAAAAGAAGCTTTAGTAAAGTTGAGGCCTGCAAAACTGGAGCAGAGAGCTTGCTTGCTAAAAGGCTTGTATTAAGAAGAAGCGAAGACTTTTAGAAACTCAGAGACTGCTTCAGAACAGGGGCAGGCTGAGGAAAGAGAATGGATTCCACAGGATTCAGTTTACTGTACTTAACTCTTCAGGTGTTCAGCACCCTCTGCAACTACACACAAGATGCAAAAGGGCTCAGCTGCCTCTCCAGAAGACCTTGGCAAGATGCACATGGTGGTATTTTACGTGTATGCCAAATGCAAGCACTGTGGGGTTAGGAAGGTTTCCACCGAGGTCTTCAAAGAGGTCTGGAAGGTGAGGCAGTATGCCCTGGACAGGGTAGTATGAGGAACTGTGAGGGGAGGCTGAAAGGGCAGCAGAGACTTTGTAATGTGGAAAAAGTCAAGAATGTAGAGCATCCAAGGAAAGCCACAAGGAGTGAGTAAAGCTGGCCCAGCCAAGAGCTTGTGAGGCTACACCCCCTGGAAGTGCCACAGAGTTGGAGCCACTGAAGTCCTTTTGAGTTCACATTCTAGTACGAAGTTCCCTGGGTGCTGGACACAGATCTGTAGAATTTAATGTTTGTCTCAGTAGATATAGGTCTTGCTTGGTCACATTTATTTCTGTTTCCCTATGTCTTCTTCTTGGAATGGGAAAGTTTACTTTGTCCCTTTGCATATTGGCAGTGTTTAGTTTTCTTTGTTATTTTTACAAGGGCTCACTGCTAAGTTTGTCTTAAATCTTTGGACTTAGACTTTTCAGCAAGGACTTTTAGGGGAACTTTTAGAGGTAGACTAAACATGTATTTGTCAGAAAAGGGTGAGCATAAATCCTTTGGGGGTTAGAGGAATAATGTTAATGACTTATATCTAGTTGTTTCCACAGAGCCTCATGTACTCCTAGGTAAGGCCTTTGGGAAGGAACTGGATCATAGAAGTGATACTTATCAGTGGTTTAGTGTACTTTTTTTTTTTTTTTTTTTGAGACAGGGTCCCGCTTTGTAGTTCAGGCTGGCTCTGAGCTCACTATGTAGCCCAGGCAAGCCTCGAGCTCAGCAATCTTCCTGTCTCTGCTTCCCGAGTGCTGGGATTACAAGCGTGAGCCACCACGCCTGGCACTGTGGTATATGGTATTAATTGGTGGTGGGCGTGAGTCTCCATGCCCAGCATTGTATGTGGTTACTGGGATCAAACTCAGGACCTTATGCTTGCAAGGCAGGCACTGGAACCACTGAGCTAAATCTCCGGCCCGGTTTAGTACACTTTTGAGGTTATAGCTAAATGTGATGTTGGGAGGTGGGTGATAAGGCACACGGAATGGTACAGTCTATCTCCTTTCCTCCTCTTTGATTACTTTCTGCTTTCTGACTGCCATCCTAAAGGCTCTTTTTCTTTGCAAAACCCCTCTGCCATGTCATATACATTGAGCCTGTGGACAACAGACTGAAATGTCTACAAACTGTGAGCAAAATGAAACTCTCCTTCCTTAAATTGTGAGTGTTGGATGTCTTATCAATGAAGGTAGTAACTGAGACAATACCGTTGAATTTATTTAATATGTTTGAGTGTCTTTGGCCACCTAAATCCACAACAGAGGTATGAAATCAAATGCACATTTTAACACCTGATTTTCCTCTCTAATGGAAGTGTTTGAGATGCTTTATCATCCTGGAATGTGGAACAGAGTCCATGACCAACCAGCAGCAAGCAAGTAGAATTATCAGAAAAAAGTCTCTATTGTTCCAAATGTCTGAAACTGTGCAATTGCTCAATATAGCTTAGCCAGACTACTTCAGAATTGTTCTATGGCAAATTCCATCTGAAAACATCACAAAAGACAATCACTAAGCAAAACAAACAAAACCCAACTACCATGACTAAACACATCACACTTCCTAGCAATCATTTGTCATGAGGTAAGTAGACTGACAGTGAATTAATGTAATGGCAATCATTATATACCAAGTAAACTGATCTATGGAGTGCCTAGGTATTTGGGCAAATGTTATTTTGGGCATGACTAGGATGGAGTTCTGGTACTTGATTCCATTTGAATTAGTACACTGAGTAACGCTGCTTCTGATGTAGGTGACTCTCATCCAGTGAGTAGAAATGTAAGTAGTGTAAAAAGGCCTGTCTAAAGCCTTGAGTATATTAGTCTTTTCTTGCTTGAGTCTCGGACTGAAACAGAGGAAAACTGTTCAACACAGAGTAGCCAGGAAATATGTGGGGGAGGGGGAGGAGAGGGAGGAAGAGGAGAGAAGCAAAGTTGGGGTAAGAGCACACCCTTCCAAATCATGCCCCCAGAGGCCCACTTTTCCTAAGTCCTACTACCTGACAGCTTTGAACTCAAGAATGTAGCAGTGTACTGTAAGCATAGCACTGTCATGATCTAACACCTTACAAAAGTCCCATCTCTGAACACAGGAGACTTTGGGGGATATTTTATCATAAACTGTAACACCTATTTTATCCAAGGTGAGAATCATAGGGAGTTAATAAGACAACTAGAGGGAGGCATTGTTGGGACCTGTGGGACTATGCAGGAGCACTGGCTAGAAGAATGTGCAGGAGCCCTGGTTACATTAAGCAGGAGTTAGCTGATCATGTGTACTTTTGTATGTTTTCTGGACCTATTTGAGGATGCATTTCTTGGAAAAGGAAAGAACTGGAGTCGCTATTGCTACTGCTTTTGATAAGTCCCAGGAATGTCAGTTGTGTTGATTGTGAGCTGTTGGCGTTTGAAGATTTTGGAGATCTCAGAAGTGATCCCCTATCTCTGCCGTGTCAGGTATCTTTCCAATTGCTCCTCAGAGTGCAGTAACAGGAGTGTGTCTGCCAAGCTGCAGAGGCTGTCAGCACAACCAAGAAGGGTGTGGAAACATCTCCAGGGGTGAGGAAAGATGCTAGCATTATTTGTCCCATGCCACCCTCGAGTCAAGAGACAAGAAATGGAAGCTCACTGAGCGGTCAATCAGGTCACACCTCCTTGTCAGAAGAAAAGGAAAGGCTCAGGCCTCATTTCTTTCTATCTGACATGGAGTTTCTGCCTTATGACCAGTTGTGGTGCTTTTTGACTTCAGCATCTATGAACTGAAACAGTTATCTGTCCTTTCACACAACAAACACAAATGTAACAAGAACAAAACATCAGGTAATCTTGGGACCTCAAACTGATCAGAAAAAGCTACTGGTCTGAAAAGTTACTCAGCTTTGGAGAAAGCTTATTCTGGCATGATTGCTTTGCAT
>PVIC010025808.1:0-25005 GCA_004025085.1 Thryonomys swinderianus
TTTTTTTTTTTTTGAGGCAGGGTCTTGATTTGTAGTTCAGGCTGGCCCTGAGCTCACTATGCAGCCCAGGCAAGCCTCAAACTCAGCAGTCCTCCTGCCTCTGCCTCCCAAGTGCTGGGATGACAGGCAGGAGCCACCACGCCTGTGGTTGTGGCTAACTTCAGGACATGTTAATTATTCAGAGAAATGGGGAGCACTTCTGAGCTACTGGTCATTTCTGTTCTTTCTCAGGTTCCTGCTTGTACAGAAGTGCTCAGTTTGCAAAAGTTCATACATAGCATGCCAGTGCTATACGCATTTTTCTGTATTGTCATATATTTTAGTAAGAAGCTTTAAACATTAAAAGTAATATTTTATATAGTTAAGGCACTCTATGTTAATGCACTTGTGTGCAAAATCTTTCTTTTTTTTTTAGGACAGTGTGATATAATCCTCTATTTCAGAACATATATATATAATCTTAATAATTAAGCAAGATCAATGAGAGCATCAGCAAGAAAATCCTTAATCTCACCCCTGTATTGGGGTGCCAATATAGAAACACAAAGCAATGGCAAGAAAATATTTAGTGCTTGGCCATTTACGTCTCCAAACAACGACAGGAAGGTGAGAATGGTTTTATCAATACTTGTATCTCACAGGACCACGGCATGCGAAGCACAAGTAACTCAGAAATTCACTTGTTTTTCTGTGGGAGCTGATGAAACCAAACTTTTCGCGTGGCATTCTTCATTTCCTCGTTTCTCAGTGTGTAGATCAGAGGGTTGAACATGGGGGCGATGATGGTATAAAAAAGAGCAAACACTTTGTCTTCTGGGAACGTCGTGGCTGGTCTAATGTAAATGAATAACGCGGGTGCAGAAAATAGGAGCACAGCAGTTACATGAGAGCTGCGGGTGGAAAGGGCCCTCCGCAGAGCACGCCCTCAGCGCGTACAGTATGAAACAGCAGGACGGCATCAAGACAGCAAAGGTGGCCAAGGCAACCAGCCCTGAGTTGGCCATGACTAAGAGGCCTACTGTGTGCGTGTCCGTGCAGGCCGGTTTCAGCAGAGGGTACACGTCGCAGAAGTAGTGGTCTATCTCGTTCGGGCCACAGAATGGTAAGAGGACGGTGAGGAGGAGCCGACTGGCGGAGTGGAGAACCCCCAGCACAGCAGGCTGCCATGAGCCAGTGACACCGGCGCCTGCTCATGACGACCGTGTGGTGCAGCGGCCTGCAGATGGCCACGCAGCGGTCAGAGGCCATCCCGGTGAGCACGAAGATCTCGATGCCCCCGGATAGATGGGTGGTAAAGAGCTGTGCCATGCAGCGGCTGTAGGAAATAATCTTCCTTTCTGCCAACAAGTCAGCCATTAGCTTGGGTGTCACCGTGGATGTGAAGCAAAGGTCAGAGAGCGCGAGACAGTTGAGGAAGAAATAATGGGCTGGTCGGTCAGCTGGGTGAGTGTGATGGAAATCACGATGAGCACATTCCCCAGCCAGATAGCAACGCAGCAGAATAAAAACAAGATAAAGCAAAAGATTTCAATGTTCTTGTTGTGGGAGAGTCCCAGGAGAATAAATATGGTGACATTATGCCCCGTTTCCATGGTCCAGCGGAGACAGAACCAGACGTCACCTGAAACGACACAGTTCGTCAATATACCTGCAACTGTGTCCTGAGTAGTGTGGTGAGGAACTAACTGGATTTAATTTGCTTCGTTCGAGGATCCCAGAGAGAAATGAGCCACCAAATAAACCTAATAAATACATCCTTTAAAAGGCTCTGCACTGGGGACTGTTAGAGTGTGCTCGTAATGCATGATGTTCTATTTGATAAGCCAATACCTTTTGTTGTTGTGATTAAAGGTAGGCAGTTTTTAAGAAATTTGTCTAATTCAATACTTTTTTTCCCATTTCATGGACTTTCCAGAAGGAAATGTAGTTCACGTGCAGACAAGCTGGGCCTCAGGCTCTGTTCTTTGTACCGCGTGATGCTGTGTCGTTGTCTTATGGCAAATCTCAGCTTCCGGAGCACAAATAAAGTGGGCACACTTGGCTTCTTTGCATTAAGTATGCCCAAGGCCTTCACAATAGACTATGAAGATTCTTGGTAATTTTGGATATATTTTTATATATTATTCAAACAATAGTATAGATATTAGTTCCCTAATACTTATACATATTCAGGAAAACAATTTAGTAAATTTTGAGCAAATACAAATGTTTAGCAATATTAAAATGTTTTGATTCTGAAACTATCAATCCACCACTTGATTTCTTCTTTATCAGAAGGAGATTTTCATTTCAAGCCAAAAAAATATACGGATAGGGTCACTCTCATAATCAATCTGTAAACACTGTATCAACCCAGTAGAACTGGGTGACCTTGAGCCACTTGACCCAGGGCAGAGTGACGGATGTTGCTGAAGAATGACTCTGAGTTATTTCCTTTGATTTCTGTCTTTATAATGTTAAGCTAAAACAGTTACAATGAATTCCTTTTTTTCGGTGCCGGGGATCAAACTCGGGTCCTTGTGCGTCCAAGGCTGGTGCGGTACCACTTGAGCTAAATCCCCGGCCCTTGACAATGAATTCTTAACAAAACACATTAAAATGCACACACACCTTGATGACAGCAGCCCTAACCTCACACTTGCCTGTCAGTGAAATCTTGCTAAATTTCCTCCAGTTCTCTCCAGAGCAGTGACTGAGTTAATATTCTTACCCAAACAAAAAATTCTTAATTTTTAGCGGAGACTGAATTTTGAGAAAAGACATTCGCATGAGAATTAAGTTAATAGCACTGTTTTTGAGAAATAAGTTCTGATCTTTCCCCAAACCAGGCTTCTACCATACATACCTTACCATTCAGTAAGAAAAAAATGCTTTATTTTTTTTGAGAATGTAATAAGCATGAAGATAATAATTTTTGGATTTTTACAAAAATGATCTGACATGCATTTCTGTTTTCATAAACATAATCAAATATAAACACAATTTTAAAATTATTTGAAAAATAATACTTAAAGCCTTTCGTGCATAGAAAGAGTAAATGAAATTAAAATGCTGAGTGAGGCTAAGAGTTTTCTCAGGGAAAGCTGGTGAGTTGATTTGTCTTCATTTGTTGAGTTTCCTAAAAATATTACTTGAATTTTGAGTTGTCCTGAGGAGAAGGGTTGAGCTGATGGCTGTTTTTTCCACTCAACAATTCCATCTGACTGTGACTTTCTGTCACACATAGTAGTACTGTGATTAGCTGTTAGCACTCTAAAATTTTACCAGTGAAAATCTATTCTTTATGATTCGGGTCAACGGCGGGTTGCATGGCATAATTCAGCCACTAACGTCAGATGTGATCTTTGAAAATGTGATATTTTATTTGAAAAAGAGCTTGTACTTTACTAGAAATGGAACAAAATATATCTTACCCTGTAAAATGAGTGACTGGTCCTGAGGCTCAGCTTTGATAACAGATGAGAAGAAGCTTTAATTGAATGCACTGTGGGATGAATATCATGATGCTAATAGTAACAACACACAGAAAAATAAATGAAATATATTTTAGGCGTATAGGCGAAATAATTTGTACAAAGTCACGTACCCAATAGATACGAGCTAACCAAGTCGTAAAGGCTGCTTTTCCCCTGCTCCCTTGCAGATAAGTTCATAAACACCTCAACGTGTTCTGTGAAAAGTTAAAAAGAAAACTGTGTCTCTAGATAAAAACCACACACTGACTTGTTTCAGGATTTCTAAGTGTGAGCCCTAACCCTGGAGTGCTGGAACAGCGCACACCCTTCTGGGGGGAGGGGTTTGTCTTTTATGAGGAATGACACTCAGCTATTGTTCATGGAAGAAAAGTAAACAGGAGAAGAGAAATTTGAGCAGAATCCTGCCACAAGCACTTCGCACCGTGTGAGCTTACACACCCCGCTCATTCAGCTCTGGGGAGTGAGCACACTACCCCCAAGCATCTCGCGCAATCCTTCACCGAACGCTGTGGTTTTCAGAGTGCAAATTGTGTAAAACTCCCTAGAGTTGGACTACCATCTCCCCCTTTTCAGGTGAAGTCCCCCCAAAACTAGGCAAAACTATTCTAATTTGATCTTAACTTTCTGGAGTATTTTATTTCACTTCCAATGGGCAGTCAAGGTTTTCTCTTAAACAAAAAAGAAATAATTTACTCACATGTTTTGTATCTATTTTCAATGTCCTTTTCCTGTTCTCTCTCCAGTGAAATTACCATCATTTATTATTTCCTATTTACATTCCCATTTACATTTCATCGGCATTGACTTTTTCCACTTTTATTTTTTTCATTAGCACATGTCTTTAGTAGGAATGGCCACATTTCTCTTGTGGAGATGGTGCCTGTGCAGAAGGGATCCTCACAGCACCATCAGGGCTGCTGGCATTCCCCCCAGCGTATCCCCGAATTAGCACAAAATTCATACTGTTTCAGTAACTACTGTCTCCTGTCACAGTGCCACATCAAAATTGGTGGGCAGCCACCTGCTGGAACAAAGGTTAGAAGCAGGGGCATCTTGTTTACAGAACTAGTTAAGTATTAGTCTTTCTAGAATCAAACTATTTCTGAGCATTTTCACTCTGAAATAAATGCTAAGTAAATATTAGGTAAAGATTACATTCTACAGGTACATTTTTATCCTCCTCAGGTACTATGTACACACTGAAACTTAACATACCCAAGTAATCGGCTCACCAGTGGGCACACATTCAGAGCCAAGCTAGCAAACAATTCTGACTGCAGAACAAATACTAGGAGAAAAGGCACCTAAGTAGAATGTCTCTTAAATCCCATTTTCTCCAAAATTTTTAATGGGCGGGAGAGGCTGCTCCCACAATTTGAGTTTCTTTTTCCCATCTCTGTAAAGTGAGGAAATGCTGTATTTCTGGGCTTTATATTAAGAAACAATCTCCACCAATTCCGCATAGCTTCTTTATTTTGTTCTCTGGGGAGGAAGCGTGTTTGTGAACTTCCTGTTCAGGGTAAATTTTCTTAACACTGTAGACCTGTAGAACTTTGTTTTATACCTTTGCAGAAGACTAAAGTATTTGTTGACAGTAAACACAAACATCTTACAGTTTTTTTCTAGTCTTAATAAACAAATAAATCTTTAAACTTTATTATTGAGTTATATTTCAATGTAGTGTGAGAATGAAATTTAAGTTTAAAAGTGCCTGTTCTAATTTTTTGCAAGAGGGGGATTTCTTTTAAGGTTAATTTGAGAGGAGAGAATAAACATCATAACAAAATCTTGAAATCTGATTCACAAGTAAGTAAATTGACCTCGAGGTAAGTAAATTGCTTCACTGTTAAAACAATTTTCTATCCAAGAAAACTCTTGTACTTTATGATCTCACAGCTGAATTCTACCAAACATTTAGAAGACACATAATATAAACCCTTCTCAGGGATTTATTTGTAGATAGAAACGTATTTTATGAAGCTAGTATTATTCTGATATCAAAGAAAGATAAAGACACTTCTACAAAAAAAGTTCAGACCCACAACCTTGCTGGACATCAGTGTAAAAACCCTCAGTAGAATCTTGACAGGTAGAATTCAACAGCACAATGAAAGATGGTTCAGTCCAGTCCAGTGGACTTGATTCCACAGTCACGGTTCCGTGTAGGCAGGGTTATAATCATGGCGCACCACATTCAAGGACTGAAGGGTAAAACGTTGTATCATCTCAAAAGATGCGGAACACGCACTGGACAAAGCTCAGTCTCCTTGCACAATAGAAATGCTGAAAAATTAGGAATAGAAGGGTTGTACCTTAACGCAATAAAGGTCATCTACAACAATCCATCAGCTAGTTTCATAGCCAGGGGTGAGAAGTTGAACATCTAGAAGCTTCTTTGTTAGATTAGGAATGAGATAAAGGGGCTCAATTGGGTCATTTCTATGTAATGAGGTTCTAGAACCTGAATCTATAGTGTGGTATTAAGTCGTTGGCAACAGAATTTTCCCCAGCTATAGGATACACTGGGTGGACCTGGGCCCCAAGTTTGCAGGGACGGACTTCCTGAAGGTTGTGCCCTCTCTGGCCTGGGGCTGTGGGAATAGCCAGAAGCCTGTGGCTATGCCAGTATTTGAACTGGCAAAGAGTCAAGATCCAGGGGGATAGACTGTGGCCTACACTCTCAGCACTGGTTCGTTATCTGAAAACTAGGTCCTAGTTTCTGAGCCCATGGGCACCGGCTAAATCTTATGTCTGATGCTGGCATGTTATTTGAGCTTAGGTGTCCTAACCTGGTACTAGGATGAACCTAGAGTCTTGGAACCCAGGGGCCTCCTTGGCACTGGGTAAGTCTGAACCCTTCATACATAGGCTGTAGCCTGATGGCTTGGGAGACAGGTCAGTCCTACTGCTAAGGTGGTCTCACATCCCGTGGGCTCTGGGATTAGCCTAACACTGGATAGGCCTGGAGCCCGGGTCCTGGGGTTGCTGGGTGGATTGGAAAAGGAATCTTTAATTTGCGTGTAGATACAAGCCTGGACCCTGGGTTTACAGGGGCTTGTGCTGGCACCGTGTTCAGGCGCTAGTCTGGAGTCTGGGGCTCTGGAGCTCTCCAGGGTGCTGAACTTTCTATGTTCCCCGCATTAATGTGTGCTGGGTGCTGCCTAGGGTTACGAGAGAGTGACATAGGTATTGTAAAATTGCTTTTTCTACACCTTTTGATGTGTTTTTAAAAAATTCCATCGTCTCCAACAGAAACGTAAAAATAACAGATATGCAAAGAGTTCCCAGATGGCAAACCTCGGAGCAGCTCTGGTCTGAGGGCGAGCGCTGCCGTGGCTGGTGCCTTCCTGGCCACTCGCTGGCTGTGGGCTGCGGTAACTCACTTAGAGCATGGTGTGCTGGGGCGGGTGAGAGCCGTGACAAGAAGTGGGGATCGCGCCGTGGATCTGAGAATGGGGTACACAGTCATAGCATCTGAGGGAAGCAGATAATCAGCATAGTAGTGAATTCTTAATGCAGAAAATAGACAAGTAAGAGGACATCACAGGGTCTGCAAACGAGCTGGGTCTCACTCCTTCGCTGATGATACACTGGAATCCATGTTGATGATTGGGTCCCATGGCTCTCATTGTTTTTTGTGAGACAGGGTCTCGCTTTGTAGTTCAGGCTGGCCCTGAGCTCACTATGTAGCCCAGGCAAGCTTTGAACTCAGCGATCCTCCTGCCTCTGCCTCCCGAGTGCTGGGATGACAGGCGTGAGCCACCATGCCCGGCTACTTTTGGTCTTTTGACGACTCCAGACTCTTCCCAAGGAGCGGCTGCCAGCGTGTTACGAAGCGATGGACACAGACAGTCAGACGAGGCAGCAGGGAGGTTCCCAGCACAGGACCGAGCGGGGAGAACGCCCTGCAGCTGTGAGGGACTCACCACATGTAACACAAAGAGTCTGAGGAGGAGAGGAGGTAATAGGAATTGTTTTCCTTACATTTCCTACCAAAACTTCACATGTGCCAGAGTGACCAGGACTGGTGGCACAAACCTGCCATCCCAGCACTCTGGGAGGCCAACGCAGGAAGGCCCAAGATTGAGCTGGCCCTGGGCAAGTAGTGATTTGGGGCAACTCTAAAAAATAACCAAACAAGCCAGGCCTGGTGGCTCAGGCCGGTGATCCCAGCACTTGGGAGGCAGAAACAGGAGGATTGCTGAGTTGGAGGCTTGCCTGGGCTACATAGTGAGCTCAGAGCCAGCCTGAACTACAAAGTGAGACCCTGTCTCAAAAAAAAAATTATAAACAGTCTGGGGATACAAAGTCCTGGAGTTCAATCTCCAGTAATTAAAATAATCATAATCATAATTATAATAATAAAAAATAATATAAAGGGCTTGGATACAGCCCAGTTTGATCTGCAGTACCACAAAAAACCAGCCTATGTAATTCTTTGTGAAACAGTTTATGACCTCATTTCCCAGATATCATAAAAATGGAGACATATAATTAATGCAACTGCAAAACACTGATATAAAACCTGAAGGAATCTGTATTTCTCTCAGATATTCCTGATACCTAATTACTGTCACAACACACTACCAACACGAGGAGTTCTCAGCTGAGCGAGTTAGACCCGACTCGATCTGGAGTATTTCTGATTAACAAACGAGAAGGCTGGGCTGTACGTCAAAGAAAATAGGGTTTCCTGTGAATTTCTTTATTGGAGGAAAAGGCGTTTCTATGATCTAAGATACGCTTTCGAAGGACATTTCTCTGCACTGCTCCAGCTGTCCTGGCGGCACGAGGGAAGACCTGAATGCTTTAAAAATACGGACTGCAATTGTTTTTGAGTAATTTGAGAGGTCAGTCACAACACCTCCCTGGAGAAAGCTCCATTGTTTCCATGGTCGTGTGCGGGACTCAAAGCATAACAAACGTTGCCCGGTTCACTTTGATGTCGAATGAGCTTTAATTCGAGACCAAACCTTGCGCATGGCAGCTTTCATCTCCGTGTTTCTCAGCGTGTAGATGAGGGGGGTTCAGCATGGGCGCGACCACCGTGTGGCACATAGAGATCTCCTTGTCCCTGCTCTCGCCCCCCGCAGGCAGCACGTAGGTGTAAATACAGGGCACAAAGAATAAAACCACGACCATGACGTGTGAGCTGCAGGCTGACAGGGCCTTGCGACGGCCGGCAGAGGACCTGGTCCTGAGATGGTACAGGACGAGCGCGTAAGACGCCGCGAGCACCAGGAAGATGACCACCAGCACCCCCGAGTTAGCGATGAGCAGGGTGCTAACAACACGAATGTCCTTGCGGACGAGTTGCCGCAGAGGCTTCACGTCGCGCAGGTCCATCCGTTAGGCCCGCAGAACGCAGGCCGAGGACCGCGAGGAGCAGCGCGACGGAGCGCCCCAACCCGGCCCCCAGGCGACGCCCGTAGCGCGTGGCACCTCTTCCTGCTCATGGTGGCGCAGCGGGCCCACGACGGCCACGTACCGGTCCAGAGCCGTGGACACCAGGAGGAAGGTCTCCACGCCCGCCGGCAGCTGGGCCATGCAGGGGCCGCAGGAGATGCTCTTTCTGGCGGAAGCCGAGTCCCGGGTGGGCCCGGGGGCCACACTGGAGGAGTAGCCGAGGTCCAGCAGGGACGGTGGCCCAGGAAGGGGTGCATGGGCTGTTCGGCGAGGCGGCTGCCGCCGATGCACAGGAGGGTGGCGGCGCCCCCAGCAGCACGGCCAGGTAGCAGAGCGGGAGCCGGAGGAAGAACAGCAGCTCGACTTTCCGGCTTCCCCAAAGCCCCAGAAAAATAAACTCTGTGGTGTTTTCCCGATTTTCCGTGAGGTCGGCGTGAGTCTGTAAGACCCTGAGAAAGAAGTTTCTTTCACCTGAAGTGATATGGGGCGTGATGCATTTCCAGACAGTTGCTTGCATTTTGGAGACGTCGGTAAATGAGAAAGAGCCTCAGCCAGAGCAGGTTTGTTGCAAGGTTAACCGGTGAAGCCCTTCGAATTAGAAAGCATCACTAGGGGCCGGAGGGTCAGCTCAGCGGTTCCGGCGCCTGCCTCGCAAGCGCAAGGTCCTGAGTTCGACCCTGGTGACCACATACAATGCTGGGCGTGGAGACTCACGCCCACCAGCCATCAAGACCACACACCACAGTGCCGGGCCTGGTGGCTCACCCAGCACTCGGGAGGCAGAGACAGGAGGATTGCTGAGTTCGAGGCTTGCCGGGCTACATAGTGAGCTCAGGGCCAGCCTGAACTACAAAGCGAGATCCTGTCTCAAAAAAAAAAAAAAAAAAAAGAATCACTAGATTTTTAATATTTGATGAGAGTATGCTTGGAATTTAATGAATATTGTCCACGCATTTAACCCCCACGAGGGAGAATCTAGGGTCAGAGGTGGAAGGGGCGGGAGACGGGCGCTGTCTCGGATCCTGCGCTGCCTGCGGTGTTCAAAGCACAGAGCGACGCCCTGGAGCCTCCGCTCGCCCTGGCTCCCCGAGTCGCGGGACCCCCCGCCCGTCCGCTCTCTGCCCAAAGCAGAGCCCTCAGCCCCGCAGCTCTCCCTCGGGGGGTCCTCAGAGGAGTCTGTCACGTTCGCAACCCACCCTCTGCCTTCCTCGAGTGAGGGCATTTGATGCCACTGTCTTTTCTGCACAATCCTGGCTGTGTCGGTTAACGGCAGAGCCTCAAGATTTAGAAAACAATGCTAGACAATCCGAAGTGGAGAAACGAAGCCGCTTTACAGTGCTAATTTCAACATTGCTTCCCAAATACTGATGAACATTTTATCTGAAGTCAGGCAGAATATAAAAGGCCCTCTGTTTCCATTTTCAAAATGGCTGAACAGAGGACAATCCATGTTGGAGCTACTTGGAGAAAATCAGCTTAACACACAGGTAACCGAAGAAAGGGTGGACATGAATTCTGGTGACAAAACTGATCTGAAATAAGAGTCTAGAAGATCAAAGAAAACTCAGGCACTTTCTTAAGAATGCAGATTTGATGTGAATTATCTGGTAGTCTCTCTGCAATTTTTACTCTCAGTCATGGTACCTTGAGTAAGTTATGTTTTATTTTATTTTTATTTTATTTTATTTTTTTTTGAGACGGGGTCTCGCTTTGTAGTTCAGGCTGACCCTGAGCTCACTATGGAGCCCAGGCAAGCCTCGAACTCAGCAGTCCTCCTGCCTCTGCCTCCCGAGTGCTGGGATGACAGGCGTGGGCCACCACGTCCGGCACTGTGGTATGTGGTGTTGATGGTTGGTGGGCGTGAGTTACTGCGCCCAGCATTGTATGTGGTTACTGGGATCGAACTCAGGGCCTTGCACTTGCGAGGCAGGCGCTAGAACCACTGAGCTATATCTCCGGCCCTGCTGATCCTAGTTTTTTGAGGAATCTCCACACTGACCTGCATACTGATTCTACCAGCCTACATTCCTACCAAAAGTGGTTCCTTTCTCCTCACAGCCTCACCAGCATTTATTGCTGGTTAATTTCGAGATAGCAGCTATTCTTTGTCGAGTGAGATAGTCTCAGTGTTGTTTTCATCTGCATCTCTCAAATGACTAGTGATGCTGAACATTTCTTCATATACTTCTTAGCTGCTTTTACTTCTTCCTCTGAAAAGTTTAATGGTTTTCACCAATTTTACGCTATTAAAAATATAACATGAATGTAATATAATATAAATATAAATGTTTTGGCTCTCTAGGAGACCAACAGTGGATTTTCAGAAGTTCTTATTACTGGTGAGAGGAAAGGAGTTACTCATGTAACTCACGTCAGCAGGAAAACTACGTCCCAAGCCACTGGCATTTTCTAACAACCTGGGGTTGTCTACGTGAGGAGGACGCACATGTGAGTTTTCCAAGTTCAGAGAATGGAATTCCCATTCGAGTGTGTGTGATCTCTAAGTTTGTCCAGAACATGATTCTAAGGCAAAGCCTTTTCATCAAAGGAGATAATTAATTCCTGGGAGAGGAAGCACAGATACAAGACACGATCTCTCAATCTTTATTGAAACCCCTTTAAATATTCTTCAAATGCAAGATGAAAATAATTTTGGTTGTAGTTCACACACCATTCATCCTGAATAAGTACCCCCTTTGTAAATTTTTCCTTCAGACTTTCTATCTTTTTTGCCATAGGACTGGAGAAAATAATGAAGATCATTTTTCTATAATATATCAAGAGAATCCAGTATACATTTAAACTCAAGGTTTTCTGCAAAAAGTTTTAGGCTTCAGAATAGAATTTTTAGTCTTTAGATTTACATTAGTATCTCTTTGCAAGTTTAATATAGAATTTTCCACATAATTTCTTTGCAAATGCAAGACTTCTTTCTTAGCAAAAGGTCATTTTGAAGATGGAATTGTTTTTAAAAATGCCCAAGGATTATTAAAATCTTCTAAGAGTATGAAGGTAAGTTTTTAACTTGGTTGTTGTTTATTTCTCAAATAGAGTGATTATTACATTTGTCAAATGTAGTCATAGAGTATTGTATCTGTACTCCAACTTCTTAAAAGATAGCTAGTAAATGTCACTAATCTAACTTTATACTGAACAAGGGGAGACTCAAACAGGAGGCAATTTATAAGACTCATTTCACTAAAAACAAGATATAGTTGTAGGGAAGACAAAAGAATGGGAAAAAGTTAGAATTAAGATATATCATATACAGGTACAAATTCTCATTGTGATCATGACGTATAAATAAAATGTACCAATAAACTCAATAAAGAAAACACATAAAATCAAGAAACATCATTTTGTCATGAGAGGTTTCATGTCCTAACCAAGAGTAATCTTGAGCATAAAACCAAATTTTGAATACATCTCAAATGTACAACACGTCCATATTAAGTGTCAAAAATCATCAACTGGTGAATTGAGTCCCTAAAATGGAGAATATTTCTGGATTAATTGCTAAGAAAAGTCTCTGTGGCTTGTACCAAGGAGGAAGAGATAGGCCAAGAGGAAGTACGTGGGGGCCCTTCACAACGGACTGACAGTGATGTTGGTAAGGAGGCGCAAATTTCCTTCCATGGAGATGATGCAGATGAGTGAAAATCCAGCTAACATGATTTTCTGCATCTCTGGGTTTTCCGTGAGGCCCAGTGGAACAAACTGTCACACTGCTTTTATTTGCCATTTACTTAATGTTGAAGTTGATTATATAACCGGAGAAAGCATCAAGACAACCTTGACTTCATTAAACTTCTTCATCCTACTAAACAATAAATGCCTAGAGTCTGTTGAGTTGCGGTTTTCTGGGGCTTTCTTTTTTCAGATAAAAGGAAGAGCTATAAAATTTTGGTATGAGTGAATTTTCCTCCTGGATGAAGATCCTGTAGAGGATATAGATGAAGAGCTCTTGTAAAAACGCGAGGCAGGAAACCACGTGAGTACACAGGAGGGTCTGAGATCAGTAAGAGCCCAAACGGAAGTAATATTTTTCAAACACGGTGAAATCTGTGCCTAACAAAGGAAGCAGAGATAGAATGACATAGCTACCAATGTGCAGGAGGATATTATCTTTTCTTACTAAGAAATGGGACCTATGAAAGATAATCGAGAAAATGAGTAAAAAAGGGACACAAATTTGAAGATGGGGAAATCATGAATAGTACTCTTTTTTTTTTTTTTTTGAGACAGGGTCTCGCATTGTAGTTCAGGCTGGCCCTGAGCTCACTCTGGTGCCCAGGCAAGCCGCCGCGAACGCAGCAATCCTCCTGTCTCTGCCTCCTGAGCGCTGGGATGACAGGCGTGAGCCACCAAGTCCAGCATTGTGGTATGCGGGGTGTTGATTGTTGGTGGGCGTGTCTCCACGGCCAGCATTATATGTGGTTACCGGGGATCGAACTCAGGACCTTGTGCTTGCGAGGCAGGCGCCGGAACCACTGAGCTAACCTTCCAGCCCTTGAATAGTACTCTTGTAGATGTCTTCCTTTCTCTTGTGTAAATCAGAGTGAGGTTTAGTGGCAGCTGGAAGCCAAAGACAGGAGGCTCAGTTAGCCAAAAATGTAACAATTTATGTAAGCAGTGGCAGGGCATTAGTGAGGAAAATATAATAAAAATATAAAGGAGCTATTGCAAAATAATTTTAATACTTTTTGTTAAGTCTACTATACTTGTACCATCTAATACTGTAATACAACTTCTAGGGTATATTTTATGTGTATCATGGTACCAAGTCCTTTGCACATACAATTCTCTTTGATACTTAGAATAACCTGTGTGGTGGGATTGCAGACTTGTGCAACCTTTGTGGAGATATGTGTGGAGATTTCTCGGAAAACTAGGACTAGGGGTCCCATTTGACCCTGCCATCCCCCTGCTAGGAATATACCCAAAAGAATTTAGAAAAATCACAGTGGAAAGACAGATGTACACCCTTGTTCATAGCAGCTCAGTTTGTGATAGCTCAATCTTGGAAACTACCCAAATGCCCATCAACTGGAGACTGGATAAAGAAGATGTGGTTTTTAAAAAAATAAAATGGAGTACTATTCTGCCATATAGAATGACAAGATTGATTCATTTAGGTGCAAATGGATGCACCTGGAGGTCATGCTAAGGCGTGAAATCAATAGAGCACAGATAGGTAAATATCGGATCTTCTCGTTGATATGAGCACCGGTAGATGCAAATGAGCTCTAGGGGTATGACAATCTTTTCAGAATGGGAAATTTCCAAAGGAAATTTGGTGTGGGGATGTAATGAGGGGAAGGAATAAATATGATTCTGAAAGAAAATAAAAGAGCGTGTATATAGGGGGTGGGGAGGCGTAGGTGGGATATGGGTAAAAATGAGAATTGACTGTGTCATATATTGGTACAAATTCCCCAAGGTTATCTGTGAGTGTGAGATATATGCAAAGTGTACCAATGAAGAATGCAATTAAAAAGAAAGAATAACCTGTGTGGTTTGTATTATTTAATTTCACATGCAGAGAAGGAATTGCTGAGATGGATGTTTACTGCCAGAGTGACAGTGCTAAAACATACTGATCCCTGTTGAGTGTGTCAGGGATTGAGTGTGTGGCAGGCGCTGCCTTAAACCTTATTAAAAACAGTATTAACAGATCTGTCATTTTATAGGTGGTGCGTCTTTTTGTGGAATTTTCTTTCTAGTCTCTGTTCTCTTATTTCTCCTTTGAATTGGTTTGAAGCATTTCTTCCTCTAAGAACCCTGATCAGAATTAGAAATTCCAGCACTGGGAATGCAGAGCATACATAACTATGACCTTTTATAATGACCTTATTAAACTGATCTTTAATTTTGTATGACTTAACTCAAGGCAGAGAATTCTGCCTTATTCAACCGGTGATCCAGATATCAGGTAATTTGATATAAGCACATGGTTGTTTACATTTATTTATTGGATAAACAGAAATTAAAATTACATTTTAAGTGCTTTGTTGTTTGCAGGTAGACTGCTTTCAATGCGTGCTCTCAGAACCATTAAAAGAAGAGATGCAACGTGACTCACTCTGTCCTCTCTGGCCTCACGCGGAACCCAGCGGGGCGGAAAGCACTGCTCGTGATGTTCCTGCTCTTCTACGTTTTGACCCTGGTGGGAGATCTGCTCATCGTCCCGACCGTAACTGTCGCTAAGACCCTGGACTCGCCAATGTACTTCTTCCTCGCTAGTTTATCACTTATTGACATTCTTTATTCATCAGCCATTTCCCCCAAGTTGCTGTCAGACTTGTTCTCCGGGAAAGCTGTCGTATCCTACGGGCTCTGCGTGGCCCAGCTCTTCGCAGGGCACCTCTCCGGCGGCGCCGAGGTCTCCCCCGCTGGTGATGGCCTCTGACCGCTACGCGGCCGCCTGCGAGCCCTTGCGCTACTTGGTTCTCATGAGGCCCCGGGTGTGTGTCGTGCTGCTGCTCGCCTCCTACGGGGCCGCCCTGCGCTCTCTGAAGGGCCTCAGTCAGGCGGGGAGGCGGAAGGCTCTGTCCACCTGCGGCCCCCACATCACGGTGCTCACCTTCTTCTTCGTTCCCTGCATTTTCATGTACGCGAGACCGGCTAAGACTTTCCCCATAGACAAATCACTGGGTGTGTTTTACACAGTCATAACCCCGATGCTGAACCCCCTAATCTACACTCTGAGAAACTCAGAGATGACAGACGCTATGAAAAAGCTCTGGAGAAGGAAAGATGTCTCAGATAAGCGATCCCCACTCTGAGGGTTCGCATCTGACTATGGCATGGTAACCGTAGGAGCCACGGCCTTCGGAAACTCCGTGCTGATGTCTTCTCCTTCCAAAGTTTTAGATAAGTTCTGTTAAGGTGCACTGTGTGGTTGTGCCATTAATATGTTTTTCTGCTGTTGCGGAATCTTTGCAAGTCTTGTGAGTCAAGGTACCCCATGAGTTGCAAAGCATGTATGAGATGCAGTCTTCCCTATTGCTGAACATCATTCCATTGTGTATATTTCCATTTTCTTTTTTTTTTTTTTTTTTTTTTTTTTTTTTTTTTTTTTTTTTTTTTTTTTTTTTTTTTTTTTTTTTTTTTTTTTTTTTTTTTTTTTTTTTTGCTTTTTGAAGACAGGGTCTTGCTTTGTAGTTCAGGCTGGCCCTGAGCTCACTATGGTGCCCAGGCAAGCCGCCGCGAACTCAGCAATCCTCCCGTCTCTGCCTCCCGAGTGCTGGGATTACAGGCGTGAGCCACCACGCCCAGCATTATATGTGGTAACCGGGGATCGAACTCAGGTTCTTATGCTTGCGAGGCAGGCGCCGGAACCGCTGAGCTAACCCTCCGGCCCTATTTCCATTTTCTTTATCCCTCATCTATTAACATGCAAGTAGACTGTTCCTACAACTTCAGCTATTCTGTTTCGTTTTGGTACTGGGGCTAGAACTCTTGATCTTGTGCTTGTGAGGCAGGCACTAGAACCACTAAGCTAAATCCCCAAGCCTCAGCTATTCTGAACATTCAAGCTATAATCATAGAGGTGCATGTATCACTCTAATACAGTGTCTAACTCCTTCAGATTATACCAAAGAGTGGTATAGGTGGATCAAAACTCAGTTGTGTACTTCATTCGCGGAGGAATCTCTTTATGAATGTCTATAGTGTTTGTACTAGCCTGCATTCCCAGCAACGATATAAGAGGGCTCCTTTTGCCCATACATCTTGGCTAGCACTACATGTTCTTCTATCCTTAACTGTGACCATTCTGAGTTGAGAATAAACCTCATTGTCTTTTGTTTTGCAGGTCTGTAAGAGCTAAATATTCTGAACATATTCTCAGTACTTGCTTGCATGTGTGGTCTTCATTTGAGAAGGCTCTGCTGAGTTCTTTGGGCCAATTTATTGAGAGATATTTGACTTGGGAGCATTCACTTATTAACATTATTTATTCAGCAGTCATTTCCCCCAAGTTGCTTTCAGACTTGTATCTTGATAACAAAGTGCGTCTCACAGCTGCTGAACTCTCTTGGTTTCGTACAAGCCAACAGCGCAGGCAAAGGCGCCTGACCGCGCTGCTCTGGGCGGGGCCTCCAGGGGCTGGTGCCCCCCCCCCCCCCCCCCGTCTCTCTCCTTGGCGCCCTGTGTGGCCGTGAGAAAAACCGAAACCGAGCTCAGTGTTTTCTGGGGACTCTTGGGGTTTCCACGTCCGGTCCTGGGACAGCGCTAAGCTGCCCACACTCTAGGCCACTTCCGTGTTTGTGCGGCCCCGCTATCCCGTGACCTCGGGTCCTGTCGCCTGTACCGCTCCATCCGCAGTGGAGTCGGCAGAGACCCGAGGTCAGGCTGCGTGGTCGCCCTTAGCAGCACCGGACACAGGGCTCGGAGGGCCCCACGGCCCCGGGTCTCCACACTGGGCTGGGCAGGGGCCGCGTGGCGGGGACCCGGCGGCTGTGGGGACGGAGCCCGAGGCCTCCGCCCTGCGCCCGGGGCGCCGGAGGGCCAGGACTTGCGGCGGCGCCGGCTCCAGGGAGGGGCCGGCTGCTCGCTGAGCGCGCAGTCGCCGCGGCTGGAGGGCAGCGGCCTCCCGGCCTCCCCCGCGGGCGCGGCTCCCCAGAGGGACCTGAAACCCGAGCAGAGCCGGGCGCTGGGGCACAGAGGAGGAGGGTCGGGATCCGGGCCCGGGACCTCGCGTTCACAGCAGCGCCGCCCTGGGCGGGGCGTCCCGGGTCCTCCTGGGCTCCTGTTCTCGTTCTGTTTCCGTGTGTTAAGCCCGGCCCGGGGTGAGCTCAGGGCGCCGCCGCCCGGCCGGCCAGCACCAGGTCGAGGGCTGGATCCGGGTGACCGCAGAACCCCGAAGGCCAGGCGTGCGTGAGCCCCGCCGAGAGCGCGCCGCGCTCCGGTTCCCGGAAGGTGTGCGTGTTTTTTCCGTGCCGTCTGGTACTGGGAACGAGCAATAAAACATAAAGGCAAATGACAGTACAGAGATCTCATGAGTAGAGCCTGAAAAATCCCTAGCTCGAGCAGAGCCCTCTGAGGAAGTGACCCGAACGGCCCCCTCCGGAGCCCGGGCGAAGTGAAAGGGAGTCACTTCTTCTCACGGCCTCGTTTAGAGGAAACCGAAACGGGCGTGGCCCAGTTCGCGCAGGAAACCCGACCGGGGCCGGGTTGCAAGTCCAGCCGGAGGCGCGGCTTTCGCTTTCATGACGCCCCATAAATAGCCCCGCGGGCCGCTCTCGGGGACAGTCCGCGCTCGCGGGTGGGTCTCCAGGCGCACACGCCGCGGTTCCTCTGCGCCGGCTGCCAACAAGCTGCTCGTTTCCAACAGCAAAGCCAGCAAAGCTCGGGCGGGCGCCTGCGGTTGGCCGCGGCTTCAGGATGGTCCTAGTAAGTGCCGCTCGGTGCCCGGCCCCGTCCCGGGCCGCCCGGCGGGAGGACCCGGCACCAGCTTTGGTGTTTTGCGAGTTGCATGAAAATTGTGCTTTCGCACCGGCGCGGTGGGGGCCGCGGGTGCTCTGCCGGGCGGGGTCTCCGGTGTCCGCGGGCGCGACCGGGAGGAGAAGGCAGGAGGGTCCGAGCCCGGCGGCCCTCACCCCACCTCTCCTCCCAGCGGCGCTCCTTCCGGCGCGGACGCCGGCTCCCCTTCTCGGCCTCGGAAGGCACACACACCGGCCCTCGCGGGGGCTGCGCCTGCTCCGGGTCCGTCCGCTCCTCCGGCTTCCCCGGGAGAAAACCCTGGAGTCGGGTCGCGGCGGACCTTCCGCTCCGCGCAGGCCCTCGGCGGAGGCTGCTTGGCCGCAGGCCACACGGAAGCCCCAGCCCGCTCTGCCCAGGCCGATGGGCAGCGTCCTCCCGCCTGCTGGGGTCTCCCCGAGTCTCTGTGTCTTTCTCTCCGTCTCTCTGTCTCTGTCTCTCCCTCCCTCCCCGTCTCCCCAAGTCCCCCCACCTCCCTTCCAGTCCCCCCACCAGACCCTCAGGGAGAGGCAGGCCCTGGAGGCAGAGAAGCCACCAGGGCAGCACCAGGCCCCGAGATGCGGGGAAGCCCGCGTGGGGAGGGCCGGGGAGGCCCAGGAAGGAGGCTGGGGGCGAAATGCCCCGGGACTGGGCGCCGGCTAAAGTCACAGCGCAGCCGAGGACCGCGGGCTGCCGGCCGCCGGGGCCTCCGGAGTGTGTTTACTGCCTGCAGACCGGAGCCCGCACGGCAGTGGCTGCCGCGTCCCCGGACCTCTCACGTGGCGGGGCGGGGGTCCCCCTCCAACTGTGCACCCCGCTCTGCTCGGCACTGAGGGTCACAGGCGCCGGAGGCCTCGGACTCCCTGCGTCCCTGTCGCCGTGGAGCTGGCTCCCGCGGAAACCGAGTCACTGGCTCTTTGGCGGGGACAGCGTCACCCTGACGTGACACCTGCCCGTCCCCGCGGCCGGGACCCGGGAGGCTGGGGGTGGGCCTCGGCGGACTGCGGGTCCGAGGACGCCCCGCACAGGCTGCGGGCGGCGCTGGGCCGGCTTGGCCCCCTCGGCGGACCCGCCCCTGCCAGCTGAGCAGCCTCCCCGGTCTGACCCGCCCTCCCAGAAGCCCGGGGCGAGGGGCAGCTCCCCTCCCTGAGGCTAAGAAGATGGCGCGCCCAGGGACGGCCGGCGAGGGCCCCGCTGCAGCATCCGAGCTGCGCAGCTGGGCTCACGGCTTCTCTGTTCCTTCCGCTTTCAGGGCTTTGTAGGATCCGGGGTGAGGTTCCTGCTGGGAGGCGTAGTTTTTGTTCTGTTCGCCGTCTTGCAGTCGGTGCTCGCCACTTCGGGAGCCGGGGCTCAGGAAGCCTATCCCGTGAGTACCGAAGTCCCGGGGGTGGCAAGGTGTCCCCCGAGGCGAGTCCGGCCCGGTCCTCCTGTCCTCAGCCCCGGGGGTGTCCCCGGCCTCGCTGCCGCGGCCCTCGGGTAACCTGCTGCCCTCCACGGCGTGTTTTTCTAGGCGCCGCAGCCTGACCGCGGCCTCCGAGGACGCCAGCACCCGAGGGAGCCCCGACGCCGGTGAAGCGCCAGCCGCCGTCCCCCGGCCGAGAGCGAAGCCCAGGCTTCACGGGAGCCAGACGGGGTCTCCCGGCCAGGCCCACGGGGCTCCCCGCCGCCAGCCCCTGCACCGCGGCCTCAGCGCAGCCCGTCCGGCCCTGCTTCTCCCCTCCCGAGGGCAGGCGGGACTGACCGGGGCTGTGGCCGCGAGGCCCCTCACCCTCGCTTCTGCGTGCGGCTCCCACGGCCGCCCTGCGGCCGCAGCCCCGCTCCCGGCCCTTGAGGCCGAGACGCCCGTCCCTGCGGCTGCTCACCCTGCCGGTCACGCCTCCATCCGCCAAGCCGCCCTCTCGATGCACAGGGGCGGAGCGTGTGGCGCGTCCCGTCTTCCGCTGCGGCAGGGGCGGGGGCCACCGTGAACGCGGCCTTGCCCTGGACCTGCAGGACCGTCTGGCCCCCACCCCGAGGCTCGCAGCAGGCGCCTCCACCAGGTTTTCCGGCTCTTGCAAAAGCCCTGCGCTGGCTGCCCGTGCAGAAAAGGGAGGTTTCTGCCGCTCAGTTGGGGAGGTTCGAAGCCGTGGCGCCTCCGTGGGCCTGTTCGGTGCAACAAGTGCAGTGAGAACGTGGGCTGCAGCTAAGGGCACGGGGAGGGCGGGGGGGGAATAAAGCTCGCCGTTACACGCGCGGACTTCCTGTCTCAGCACCGTGCACTCTCAAATCTGTGGGCAGAGCTGCGGGTCCCCAGCCGCCATGCTGGAAAGAACCAGCCCTGGAGTTCTGCGCGCTGTGGTTCTGTACGGAGGGGCCGTTTGGCGAGCGGCGAGGGGTGCTTTCGGCTGTGTGAACGGGGCTCACAGTGCTGCCCTGGCCTCAGGGGTGTCCGCCAGCGCGGCGTTGGGCCGATGCCGCAGCAGCACCCGCAGGAGGCGCCCGGGGGGCCCCGCTCACAGACACGGGGGGGGCCGGCCGTCTGGGGCCCTCCCGGGGGCGCGTGGACAGGGCAGTTTCTGCCTAGACGGGGTGGCCGAGCGCATGTGAGGCGGGAACCGCGCACCCCGCCCCAGCTTTCTTGGAAACACCGTCACTGTCAGTGTCACGGCACGGATTCCAGCCCCGGACACACAGCCCTGGTCTCATAAGCCTTTGCGATTGGTCATTTTGTGCTCTGCTCGGGCTTTCCCTTTGCAGGGAACACCCCCTTCCCGGAGGTAGCCGCGGTCTGACGACCCTGGGCACGGGGACCCAGCTGGCGTCTGGTCGCCGGCTCTAGTCTCCTGGCCTCACATTGACAGCAACTCAGGGACGCTCTGAGCCCGCAAAGGCACTTGGGTAGGAAGCATGAACAGGGGGTGCCCCTCAGGGGAAGGAGCAGGTCGCGAGGATTCACAGGCTGCTCAACTGTCTGTCGTGCAAAGGGACCGGGTCAGCGCCTTTCTGCGAGCGGGCGACTTTCTGGGGTGTCCGCTGCTTCGAGCACAGCAGGACCGTGCCTGGTTCCAGGACGTAGCGTGGCGCTCTTTCCGCGTCCTGAGGACCCACACCCCGTCTCTCTGTGTGCGAGCGCTGAAGTCCCCACCCCTCTTGCTGCCGGGTTCTCCCCGTTCCTTCTTCAGGACCACGAAGGAGCCAGTGAACCTGCAGCTGGCTCCGGTTCCTGCCCTGTCCCTGCTTGCCAAAGCCGGGGCGCAGCCATCCCCGGGGGGGGGGGCAAGGAGAGGGCCCCGCCTGCAGGAGCCCGAGCACCAGGCCTGAGTCCCGGCCGGCGAAGCCCAGAGTGGGGAGCGAGGGGGCCCTGGCCCGGACTCCCCGCCTCCCCTTCTCCCCTCTGCCCCTCGCCCTTGTGTGTTTGCTGTTTCCTCAGCGGCATGTGACAAATGCGCCGGCTCCTGCGGCTGCCAGGGCGGCCCAGCCGCGTCCTGTGGGGACAGGTCCCGGGGCAGGGTCAGGCTCGGGGGAAGGGAAGCCTCAGCGGCCTGGGCTGGGAGACCCCGCCGGCCCCGGCCCCGGTGGTGGCCCCTCAGATGCGGCAGCGAGTCCGGCTCCAGCCCGAGGGGCCGACGCCCCCACCCCCACCCCCACCTCGTGCGCTCGCCCCCCCCCTTGCTCCCCCTTCCCGGCCGCGTGGGGCCCAGCCCAGCCCCTCCGGGCCGCGGGTCCCTCCCGTGGACTGGGGCCGGAGCGCGGCGCTCCCTGGGCTCCGGGATGGGGAGCTGGGACCCTCCGCGGGGAGGCGGCCGGGGCTCCCGGGGGAACGGATCGTCCCAGGCACAGCTCACAGCGCCCCGATTCCCAAGCTGCGGAACAGCAAGCCGGGCGGACTCGGGCGCGCCGTGCAGGGTTCAGGGCCCCGTTTCTGCCTCTGAGGGCGGAGGGACCCAGCGGCCGCCTCCGGGCGGTGGAGCGGCCTCCAGGCAGCAGCGGGGAAGCCCGGCCTTCCTTCCCGCAATCCCGAGGGGCGGTTTGGATGAACTTACAAAGAATGGCCTCGCTACCCCCAGGTAGGCTCCCGCGGGCACACCCTGCATCCGGGCGTCTCAGGGCGAGGACCAGCGAGACCCACGTGGCCTCCAGAAGCGGCCCCGAGAAAGCCGTTTGCCAGGAAATGCCAGCTGTGCTGGGAGCGGAAAATTACTCAGAGTCCCAGAGCGTTCAGACCGTGATCTCACGCGCAGAGCAAAGGCTACCGGTGCAGCCCTGCAGGCTTCGGGCTGGTACTTTCGTGGTGCCTTTTTGTGCAGCAACAGAAACGTGAAAGGGCCCAGACATGAGACTTAATTACATGGAGCAGAAATTCGACTCCAGTTTTCTCTCAAATGACTGAAAGTTGTTTGAAGAAAAGAGGTTTGTTTTGCTTATCTGGACACAGACAAACTAAGTCCAGTGTGTCAAAATCGCAGTTCTGGTTAAACAGAGTATGCCAACCGACACCAGCCTTAGATCAGCCCTTCTTTTTTTTTTGCTTTTTGAGACAGGGTCTCGCTTTGAAGTTCAGGCTGGCCCTGAGCTCACTATGGTGCCCAGGCAAGCCTCGAACTCAGCAATCCTCCTGCCTCTGCCTCCCGAGTGCTGGGATGACAGGCGTGAGCCACCGCGTCCGGCACTGTGGTATGCGGTGTTGATTGTTGGTGGGCGTGTCTCCACGCCCAGCATTCTATGTGGTTACCGGGGATCGAACTCAGGACCTTGCGCTTGCGAGGCAGGCGCCGGAACCACTGAGCTAACCCTCCGGCCCAGACCTTGTTATTAAAAGAGGCAATCAGATGGTGCCGAGACGTGTCTCTTCATTTACCAGTAAATTAAATTCTGACAAGACCTTGTTAGAACAGAAAGCAAGTGAGGAAAAGACTTGGAGATTTACCAAGGGCATTTATCGGGTGAAGTTCTGCGCCCAGCAAGGCTGGATTGGTTCAAATGTGTATCTTGTGCACTCTGTTCTATCACTAGGAAATTTAAGATTTTTTTTTCCTCCATTTTTCAATTCATGAAGAAGAAAAGAGAAAACATTATAGGAACTAGCCTGAGTCCCGGGTCTGATTCCCTGATGACTCTTGGGAGAGGCAAATTTTTCTCTTCCTTGAACATATGTAAATTCTACCTTAATTTGAGATATGTGCTCTGTTGTATATGTTATATTATTAACCCTCCATCAAAATGAGGGAAATTGATTTTTTAAAAATTTTTAAATAGGGCCGGAGGGTTAGCTCAGTGGTTCTGGCACCTGCCTCGCAAGCGCAAGGTCCTGAGTTCGATCCCCGGAAACCACATACAGTGTTGGGTGTGGAGACTCACGCCCACCAGCCATCAATACCGCACACCACAGTACGGGGCGTGGTGGCTCACGCCTGTCATCCCAGCACTCTGGAGGCAGAGGCAGGAGGATTGCTGAGTTTGAGGCTTGCCTGGATTACATAGTGAGCTCAGAGCCAGCTTGAACTACAAAGCGAGACCCTGTCTCAAAAAAAAATTTTTTTTTGTTTTAAATAAATTGGGCTCACTGATACATTTTAGGTACAGATTATGATCACATTCCTCACTGGGAATTTGTACCTGTACGTGCTATATCTTGATTCTGATTTTCTTCCATTCCCCTGCCCTCCCTACCACTCCTCAGCCCCTTATATACATAAGATTTATGTCTATTTTTTTCTTTTTATCATCAAATTTTTTCTTTCCCTTCTTGGCATTCCCCTGCCCACCAGCCAGTTACCATTTCCCTTGGAACATCTTCTTCCCAGTTCATAATACCTATCATACATTTTGGACTTCATTTACACCTTCAGTTTCTCACAACAGAGAAACGATGTTGTATTTACATATCTATCTTATTTAATTCACTTATGAGTATGGCCTCATGGGAAAATTCATTGCAATACAGGAGAAACTAATAATTTCCCCCAATTTAGAGGTGATCTATTTAGGAGCAAAAAGTAGATTTTACCAAAAGAGTCATAGGAGTACAGCCACAATAAATGAGATCAAGGCAACTTTCAGATGAACTTTCTCTCCGTATTATGTCACTGCCTTGGAGGGAATCCAGGTAAACATAGGATCAGTGTTCGAAGTACAACCCAGAGTTGAGAGAGAGATCACCCCGAGTATATCTACTGCCCTTTACAACAGGAACCTTTTCTGATTACTTGAAGCTACTACTTTTTACTGAGTCAGGAAGAAGAAAATGATGATAAGGGAAGATGGAAGGAAAGTCTCTGACCCTAAGGTGTAATTAAATCCAACAACAATGAAGGTGACATTCTCTTTTGACTTCGGTGAGGCCACTTCACACTATGAAGAAGGACTTGAAACTTCTTTTCTTCACATAACATCCGACATCAATTTCTTGTTCCACATCTTCCTCATGGCGCTTTTCACCTCTGCGTTCCTCAGGGTGTAGATCAGAGGGTTGAGCAAAGGAGTCCCGATCGTGTAAAACACAGCTACCATCTTATCCGTGGGGAAGGTGGTGGCAGGACGTGTGTAAATAAAGATGCAGGGTCCAAAGAACAAGACGACCACGGTGATGTGGGAGACGCAGGTAGAGAGGGCCTTTCTCCTCCCCTCAGCGCTGTGGTTTCTGAGCGAACGCAGGATGATCACGTAGTTCAACATCAGCAAG
>PVIC010025809.1:0-18602 GCA_004025085.1 Thryonomys swinderianus
AAAAAAAAAAAAAAAAAAAAAAAAAAAAGAAAGAAATTTATTTTATATATTTCATTTTTTGTGTATTTATTAAATTTTAGAAAATACACTCGTGTTTCTTGCAAATTTTTTCACCAAGCCTGAGTAACTTGAGTAACATTTTTCTTTTAAAATTTTCTTTATTAAAACATTTTTTTCTTTTTAATATAAGGAATAAATGTTTTAAAATTTTATACTTTTTGGTTAATTTTTCAGTGTGCTGTTGCTTTTGCTCTATGTGATACATCTTTGTTGATTTATTAAATTATGATTGATTGCTCATAGATATACATTTTTTTCATTTCCTGAGAATAACTATCACATTTTAGGTGCTATTGTATCCAATCTACTTATCCTCCAAAACATTTTTTTTTTTTTTGAGACAGGGTCTCGTTTTGTCATTCAGGCTCTCATGAGCTCACTATGTAACCCAGGCAAGCCTCAAACTCACAGCAGTCCTCCTACCTCTGCCTCCGGAGTGTTAGGATTACAGGCGTGAGCCACCACATCCAGTATTGTGGTATGTAGTACTGATTCCTAGTGGGTGTAAGTCACCACACCCAGTATTGTATGTGGTTACTAGGGATTGAAAATAGGAACTTGTGCTTGTGAGGCAGGTGATGGAACTACTGAGCTAAATCTCCCAAACTCTAAAATTATTTTTGTATATGATTTTTTATTTTTCACTTGAAGTAACAAAAAAAAAAAAAGAAAATGTGTTTTTCCTTCCCCGTTTAAGTTTTTTTATATTTTCCAGGCATGGTGGCTCACAACTCTCATCCCAACACTTGGCAGAGAGAGATAGGTGGATTGCTGAGTTTGAGGCTTGTCTGGACTACATAGTGAGTTCAGGGCCAGCCTGAACTACAAAGCGAGAGCCTGTCTCAAAACAAAACAAACAAAACAAAACAAAAACTTAGTATCTTTTTCTTTATATTTAGTATATATCTCTAAATAAATTCTTGCTCTAGTAACAATCTGATCACATCCATAAGCTAAAATGAAGACCCAAAATGACTCACTTGGTAAAGAAACTTATATGATGTAACCATTCTACTTTAGGTACCTACTGAAGAAAAATTGAAATATTTGTTCACAAAAAAGTTTGTTCATAATAGAACTTTCCATAAAAACAATATCTTTCAGCTTATTAATAATGAATACATTTTTATATACATAAAATGAAGTACAGATTATTAGGTGATAAAAAATAACCACACATTGAAATTATAACATCATAAGCCCCATAAATACTATGCTATGTGAAAGCAGTTATTCACAAAGATTATATTTGTTATGATTCCACTTCCATAAAATTTCCAGAACATGTAAAATTGTTATGAAAGGAACCAGGACCCAGGGAAGAAGGGAAGGAGGGATTGGTGCTAAAATCCCTGAAGCTTCCTTTTTGTGCTGATGAAAAAGGTTTGAATTTAAATGTTATTGTTTCAAAAAACTACATATATTAGAAGTCACTATATTATATACATTGCTTCCATTAGTTACCTTTTTGCTGCTTGGCACAAAGCATGACACGCACAATTTAAAGAAGTTTCATTAATGTTAAGGGAATTGAATCCATGGTTAGCGGGCCAAGGCCCAGATATAGACTCCAAACTCAACCTCCATGACTCACATCAAAAATGAGCCCCACCAAAAATACAATAAGAGGTTAATTTAATCTTCCAAAGAGTAAAACAAGAAGTTAACTTCATCTAATACATTATATCTCTTCTTCTTACAGCTAAGAATTCAATAATAAGTTTTCCAAAGTCTCAAACGTGCCAGCATTATTCAAAAGGCTAAGACTATATCTCTTCTGAGACTCAAGGGCAGCTCTTATTCATAAGTTTCTATGAAAATTAAAAAAAACGAGTGACAAAATACCAAGGTACATTGGCACAAAAAAACATTCCCAAAGTAAAAGAATGGAGTAATAATAAAGAACTGAACAAAAGAAGAGCAAAACACAGCAAGGGAAATATTAAATACAGCCAGCATCCTTGGAAGCATCTGAGGGAGAGGCAACACAGTAGCCCAATGAGAGTTCCAAAGGATTTGAGCATCTCCAGCGATATGCCCCTGCCAGTCAACCTGCAGGGCCTCTCACTGGTGTTGATTCTTTCACAGCCTGAAGCATTCCTAGGCAGCCGTTTCATGTTCCTGGAGTCTCCACAGCATTTTCAGTTTCTTTCTCATTGCCTTCTCAGGTACTCTTTTTCTCCTCTCTCAGACCAGATGTAAGTGGACGCTTTCCGGACTCACCACTCTTCCGTTCTGAACGGCACTAAAGAAGCCTTCATAAGGACATTAGTACAGACAACTGTGAGCACGAGCGGTTGCCGGGTTCGCTCAGACCTCAGTTGCAACAGCCTCTCAGTGCCTGGATGGCTGAGCACAGTGACATGAATCTTCAGGACACACTGCCCTTGGAAACCCTACTAGAGCAGGGGTCTCAAGGACTCCTGGGGCTGTCATGTTTACAATTTTTCCCTCTTGTGCTTAATTTGAATGGTTCTTTATCACTCCTAACATATGCTGAAAGGCTCGTTCTTATCCCAGTGTAAGGTTATTGACATCTTTTTAAAGGCAATAGTATCTTAAGCAGTTAATACCGCCATCTGGCCTAAATTTGCACATACTTCCTTCTAGACCACTATTTGCGTTTTTTAAAAAAAATATTTTTGCCTTGTCTTTTGCCCTTGATTGAGTACCCATGCCAGAGCCTGAATGATATGTTGCTGTGAAATTTTATTAATCAGGTTAATTTTTTCTATCATAGTCTTGAACCATGAAAAAAATGTAAACTTTTTTTTTTTTTTTTTTTTTTTTTTTTGCCACAGTGTAGCACATAACACTTGTAACCTAACTGCCACTGGAGTGTTTGTTCTCAAATGGAACATCCTGAGCCTTACCTTACCACCCACATTCTTATAGTCTTCTAAAGTCCATCATCGGGATCTTTTTACAGCATTGTAAATCTTCTCTACCTCATATCTGCGAACTTTTCCAAACTTGTCCTGCAAACTAGCTTCAGATGCTTCTCCTCTACATACGTGTCTAAGTCTAACCACTGACTGTATTTCTGTGCAAATTTTCTACATTAGTCAGTATCTTACATACTCTTCTCTCACTGTTGAGACAAAATACTTGGCACTCAAAATTAAAGAAAGAAAGATTTATTTAGTTCAGAGTTTTTAATGGTTTCAGGTCATAATTGGCTGGCTTTGAGGTAGGGTGGCTTAAAAGAGGGGCAAAAATTCATGGTGGCAAAAGGTAGCAAAGCAATAAGCAAGAGACCTTAACAATGTCTTTCCACTCCTTTTATCTTACCCAGGTTACTTACGGCAGGTAGCATTCATACCTTAATCTTAATGCCCTTGAGTCTAGCATTGTACCATGCGTAGTTCCCACCATCACAGACTGTAGATTTCTCAGCCTAATTAGAATTTGACAATTCTTTTGTCAACTGAGTTATGTGTCTAAAGTGACCAAGTCTCCTTGTTAACTATTTGTAAACACTGAATGATATATTTTCTATGTAAAGACAGGGTCATTTGTGTAAAAAAATTTTTAATTGAATTCTTTATTGGTACATTTTATATACAGCTCACAATCACACTCAGCATTGGGGAATCTGTACCAGTATATGACACAAGTTAACTTTCATTTTTACACATATCCTTACCCACCCCACAACCCCCACCCCCTTACATGTTCTTTCTTTTGCTTTCCAAATCATATTGATTCTTTCCCCTCATTACTTTTTCCTACCACATTCCCTTAGAATATTTCCTATTTTACAAAATCGATCATATATTCTAGAAGTCATTTATATCTAGTTTCTCATGCCAGAGAAAAGACACTGTATTTACATATCTGTGATCTATTTATTTCATTTATTAGTAGATTATTTAAATCTTATAGCTACTAACAGCTCATAAAATATATCTTATCAAGCACAAAAATTTGATCCCTAAGTAGTTTATGTAGAATGAAAATAGCTGTGTTCAATCATTTGTGACAATGATTCTGAGATTTAAGAGTGTTTTTAAGTACAGCAAATATACAATGTAAAGGAGACGTAATCTAAAGTTACACCGAAAGGTCAGGGAGTGAGGAGGACACTCACTAAGGGAATAGTATATAGCATGAGTGAGACACTGGGTCTGCTCCCCTAGGTAAATAAATGAAACAAAGCAAAACAGAACTGGCAGATCATCGTTTTCACTCTTCAGATAGATGTGGTCAAATGTTAGTTGTTAATGTAATTCTGGAGAATGAGCCTTGCATTGCGTACCTCTTGGCACACAGATTATAGTAACGTTTTCTACAGGTTATTGTCAAGAAAGAAAACAGAAAGAAGTAACTGTAAATGAAAGGGCTTTAGCCACTTGCAACCAAAGTCCCCCTGGAGTCAAATCTTAATTTGAAAGGAAGCAGCATTTTATTACCTTCATAGATGGCCTCATTTTAATTTTTCCTCTTGGGAACTCAAAGGTCAAGTAGAAAATGGCCCAGTCTAGGGCTTCTCAAAAAAGAAACATTAATTCCGAAATACCTGAAATAATGTGGAAAAAGATATTTTTTTTAAAGAAGCACTAACCAGGTGTAACTATGGAGAGTTGCCCACATATGCTATTTCAGACAACCAGAAGGTAGAATCCATTGCCTCTTGACTCTCGGGAAGAATTTATAAAGCTCCCCCCACCGTTCATGACTAATGTTTCCATGCTTTGTAGCAAGACCTGCATTAATATGCGTCAGTTTTTACTTGAGATTTTTCGGTCAAGAATATTGTCCCTGCACAGGTTGCCCAAGGGCAGCGTGACCCATGGCGTCTTACAACAGAAGACCGTCTAGGAGTCTCCCTGTGTAGTATCCACTAGATTCTATTCCTGGAGAACTAGACCAGCCCTACTTGCTGTGAGAAACTTGGAAGTTAGGAGTCCAGGTGCTGCACCGCTGGTCATCCAGTGCCTTCTGTAGCATCAGATTGCCCATTTTCAAGCACATTTTATTTCCTCCTTGACTTTGTCTTCCAACAGCTGATTATTAAGCTGATCCTCCACCTGCAGAGTCTAACACGTTCTCTCACTGTGGAAAATATTAGATATTTACCTCTCAAAATATGCACATTTCATTTCGTTAATTGTCCTACGATAAAGCTATAGGGCAAATGAAAGGCTGTCACTGAAACCCAGCTGCTCCTTATAGCTACATGGCGGTGAGTTTGCAGAAAATGGAGAGGAAGGAAAGGAGAGAGAACCAAGGAACCAGTCTTGGCCCCTCAGGCTCCCAGGACATGCACTGAGAACCTCATTAGCAGTTCAATGAGGAAGGGCCCTCCTTAGTGCGGTTGCTAGCACAAAAGGTCTACAAACCCAGATTCTCATCCTTACATTGATTTGTATATTAACCTCCTCTAGTTGCTGTTTTCCAAGTGCTTTGAAATTCACTTGTATTTTTGAGGTGATTGACTCCAGGCTAGCTGCTAGCACAAAATTTTCTTAACTTCCCCCTATCACATTGCTCCAGCAAAAGTACAAAAGACTTCCATAGAATTTCACTCAATTGGGATAAAATTTATGTGATGAATCTATCACTGTATATTGGAAGTCAGTTAAACAAGTCTTTATTTCCTTGTCATTTGTGTTATATCCTCAAATTAGTCAGAACAGAACACAACATATATATCTACAAGGACTTTGGGGACACTTGGTAGAGTTGATTGTATTTGAGTGCACTACCGAACTATGAAATCTTTATAGCAATGGATATATCATTTTAATATTCAAAACTGATTAATATTCAGAATTAAGGTAGTAGCACCTTGCTTGACCTTAATCATTTAGAGGCAAAGGTCTCATATTTTTAGTCAAAGCAGTTTATGTACTATAGGAAGACTGGCTATTCAATGAACTCTGGAAGCTACTGTTTTATTGTCAAAACACTGTTGAAAAAGCCAATGGAATTTAAATATCTCTCTCCCAGCATATAGGGAATTCTTTATATGCCTTAGTTCTATATTTTATATTCTATTTCTTAAAATATCACCAGGATAGAAAAAGTATATGTTGCACTTAATAACTATCAAGCTACTTAAAAATATGTTACTCTCTATTTTTCTTACATTTTATTCAGGATAAGTCTTCAAACAGAACTAGTACCTTTATTACCACATATCCATGGAAATTGGATATGCGGTGTCATTTTGAATTAAAAAAAATACTTTTCAGGGCCAGAGATTTAACTCAGTGGTTCTGGCGTCTGTCTGGCAAGTGCAAGTTTCAAGTTTGATCTGCAGAACCACATACCATAAGGCTGAGCATGGTGTCTTGTAATCCCAGCACTCCAGAGGCAGAGGCAAGAGGATTGGTGTAAGTTCCAGGATACCCTGAGCTACACAGTAAGTTCACGGCCAGCCTGAGCTACAAAATAAGACCCTGTAGGGGCAAGTAACAAGGGGAAAGTAAAAATGTGATGGTAATAATAAAAAAGGAACAAAGATTATGTATATGGGGGTGGGGTGGTAGGGTGGGTAGGGGAATGGGAAAAATGAGAATTAAAACATGTAATATACTGGTAAATATTCTCAATATTGACTGTGATCATGATGTATATATATATATATATAATGTACCAATAAATTTTTAAAAACTGGGAAAAAATACTTTTCTTATATCCCATACTCTGATGGGAACATGTTACCCTTGAACATGTATCATGACAAGCCCGTGCTTTTGATTTTCCACATATATACTGATAGTATCAAGACCCAGAGTTTTCAGTCTGTAACAGTATGATGATAGGTATAGATGAGATTTTTCTAAAGCTTTTCAAACAGTAGGAAAGTGTTAAACTGTAACTCTGTGTGGATAATGCTGTGTCTGTTAGATTTCTATCTTAGAGGCAATCAGATTTTGAGAAAAAAATGTTTTATTTTGACTCCAAGGTTTAGATGTTTTAGTGGAAAATCAGTTGTTCCTTTTGTCTTTGCCTTGGTACCACAGCATGGCATGAGAACACAGGGGCAAAGACACTTTTCTCACAGCCAGAGCCCAGAAATAAGAGAAAGAGGGAAAAGGAACAGAGTGACAAGATCTCTTTTGAGGATACACCCGAGGAGCCTGTATACTCCCAAAGAGGTCCCCCCTCTTAAAGTTCCACCACTTTCCAATGATCCGTTCTGGGAACTAAGCTTTCTTCATAAGACTGAAAAGCAACCAAGTTAAACCATAGATGTTGTTGAATTGACTCCACTTGGCTTGCTTACATCCATCTGCACTTTTAGAGCTCTTCTCATTTTAGTAGCGTTGAGTTATTTTTTCCTTTACTTTTTGTCTACCCTCTAGAACAAAGGGATGTTAATAAAGTACAAGCTGTATTTAAATTATTCTGAAATAGCGCTCTACATTCATACAGATGTATGAAGCAAATTCATTTGTCAAATCACCAAGGGAAATCTTTATTTGTAGCAAATAAGAATGTCACAAAGGTGTTGGCTTAGTGTATTGAAAGAAATACATTTAAAATTTATTTGTTCTGAATATGTTTATGGCAGCATACTTAGGTCTCAAGGACTAGTGTGCTTTGTATAAAATACCAGTCATTGTAAATAGATATAATATGTTTTAGTGATCATAAGAATGTTAGATGTCCTCACATTAGATGTGCTGAACAGGAAGTACAAGCTATTTCAGACTCTGCTCTAAATGTTTGCAAGGCATGTATTTATGAAGGGCGCTGAGTTACTGACAATGTTGAAAAGGGACAATGAATAATTTGTCATGAATAGAAGTGAACAAAAAGTGGATAGTTATATCTAGCATAAATTGTAATATTTAGAATAAAACTCAAAAGATATTTCTCTGATGATATTTTAACTAGATTCAAATTTTGACAACTGCAATTTCTCCCTAAACTAACTATTTTAAAGTTTATTTTAAAATAACTCTGTAAGTGTACCTTAACCTTCATAGAAGAATTGTGTTTTGAAAGTATGGTTAAACATTTTAAAGTAATCTTATTATTATTTGCAATTTTTTCTTCAATTTCATTAACAAATTTGGCACATAGTAATAGTATATATTATAATAGTATATATTGTAGTAAACATAATATTTTAATTTTTATATACATTATTGTTATTAAAACAGCTATTTAAATATCCATCAGCTCACATATTTGGTTTTGTGCTGAGAACATTTAAAATCTGCATTCATAGCAATTTTCAAGTATATAATACTTTGTTTTGCACTAGTCATTGGACTGTACAGTAGACTTCAAGATCTTAAGCCAGTGGAAGCCCTGTACCTTCTAACTATTCTAACTCCACTGTCCTACTCCCTCCCACTGCTAGGCCTCTGGAAGCTGTTAGTCCATTTTCTACCTCTGTCTTCAACATTTTTTGGGCAGTTTTTTGTATTTTTGTTTGGTGCCTACTAGTAACATATCATAGGGACTTTCATTTTGGGAACTTGGTGCACGTGAACCTCACATCAGACTCATCCTTGCTCCCTTTCTACCTCACCACCTTCGCCTCTTTTCTCTTCCCTTTCTACTTTTCCATTTCCAGATATCTTTCTCTCTGCTATCGCCTCTCTTTTATTTTGCTCTTTACATTATTTATATGATTTGTTTTTCATATAAAACAGATGGGATTTGGCCTTTTGAGTCTGTTTTATTTCACTTAACATTGTGATCTGAGATCATACAATTTCTTTTGAATTTCTGAAATGTACTATTATGAATGTACTATTTTTCATGATTAAGTAATAGTCTTTGTATTATATACCACATTTTCTTTATCCATTAATCTCCTGATGAGTAAGTAGCTTGCCTCTATGATTTAGTTATAACAAATTGTTCTGCTGCATATTATTGTAAAAGGCCTTTTTTTTTTTTCCTTTTTTTAGACAGGGTCTTGCTTTGTAGTTCAGGCTGGCCCTGAGCTCTTATGAGGCCCAGGAAAGCCTCAAACTCACAGCAATCCTCCTACCTCTGCCTTGTGAGTGTTGGTATTACAGGTGAAAGCCACCACACCAGGCACTGTGATGTGTGATACTGATTGCTAGGATTATGGGTGTGAGTCACCATGCCTGGCACTGTGGTGTGTAGTACCAGGGATCAAATTTGAGACCTTGGCTTGCAAAGCAGATTCTGGAACCGCTGAGCTAATTCCTGGCCTAATGTAAAATGTCTTTAATTGGAAAGATACCCAAAAGAGTTATAGCTGTGTCAAATGGCATTTCTGTTTTTATTTTTAGGGGTATGCATATACTGAGTTCAATAGTGGATGGTCAAGTTTATAGTTCCACCAACAACATAAAAACATAAAAATATCCCTTTGTTTGCACAGCCTCACTAATAACTGTAGACTTTTTAAGTTTTTGACAATAGCTATTCTTTCAGGAGTTTGATGAAATCTCAGTGTCATTTTGATTTTCATTTCTCTAATGGCCAATATTCCACATATACCAGTGAAATCATACAGGATTAGCTTTTACACCCCTTGGTTATTTTATTTGGCATAAAGCCTTTCACTTGAATCAATGCTGTTATAAATGACAAGATTTCATTATTTTAAAAGGCTTTATAAGAATTCCACAGTGAGGTATGTGTGCGCGCGCGTGTGTGTGTGTGTGTGTGTGTGTGCATATATCACAATGTCTTGCTCATCAGTGAATACTGATTCCATATCTTGGCATAGTTAATAATTTTGTGATCAATGATAAAATTCATATAACTCTTCCAAACCTTGACTTCATTTCCTTTACATGTATGTACAAGAATAGGATTATGGGATGATTGGGTAACTCTATTTTTATTTGTTTGAAGAACTTCAGAATGTTTCTATAATGGCCAGACTAGTTTACCTTCCATCTAGTAGTGTAAAAGGCTTCTACTTTCTAACCAATACTTGGCGTGTCTTGTCTTTTGGTAATCGCCAGTATAACAAATGTGAGGTATTATCTCATGTGGGTTTGATTTTCATTTTGCATTTCTCTGAAGATTAGTGATAAGCATTTCTCATATACCCTTTAGCCACTTATATGTCTTCTTTTGAGAAATATCCATTCAGGTCCTTTCACGTATATTTAGCATATTCACCCTTTTTCAGATTTAGGGTCTGCCAGTAGTTTGTGACATCCCATATGCTACTTTGCTGACCACTTTATCTCCAGTACAGAAACTTTTTAGTTTGATATAATCCATAAAAGCAATTTTCTATCAGTAGTAGCCAATTTGAGAAACTCGGTATGCCTTAACAGCAGTCCAGAAAGCAAATTGTTACTGTCATGTTAAATCAGTCTGTGGTTTAGTGACAGAAAGCCCCAGTTTACCCTTCCGGTACACACTGCAGTCTTGTGGTCAGGCTTTAGAACATATGGGAAGAATATTACAAAAGGAATGAGGAGCCAGACTTTGCTTTGCACGGGGAGTCCGGAGCTCTGGGGAAACATGTAGCTTTCACTGCAAATTTGAATATGGAGAAATGAAGCCAAAGGAACAGTCTTACATCCTGACCAATAATCCATCTATATCTATTTATGTCTATCTATGAATACATATACATGTATATATTGAAAAGCATGTATATATTTAATTGATGAAAGGATGGGGAAAAAAGAAAATAAAACAAATTGTTTAAGCCTTTCTGGTACTTCTATCAAAGAAAATGCAAGAAAAGTTGTTAAACCCATCTTTTGTAGATAGCGGTCTGTAAGAAGTAAGTTGTAAAATAAATACATGTCATCATTGCCATGAAAATAATTGTATTGAATTTCATTGGAAAATATATATACACAATGAAAATGCTTCAGGAAACATCTACTTCATATTGATGCTCTTATTATTAATAGGGTTGTTAGAGTGAAAGTGGCTACTTCAGGGAAAGTAAAAATCACTATTTACCAAGTGTTTGTGATACGTCATTATCTTTTATAAGTATTTCATAATGTGTTGTTGTATTGTATTGTCACTGATAACCTTCTAAAATTTTTAATAATACTTTACACTTTGCAAGTGAGGGAAAACATACATGAAATGTTTTGCTTTAGATCTGCTGCTTCAAAGCCAAACAGTCTAGCTCCCAGCACTCACATTAGTAACTGTATGATAATATAGCATTGCTTCTTTTTTTAATGTCAACATTTTTCTTTCTTCATTATTTATCCCTAAGCCCCATTAACCTTTGAATATTTACTATTTCACAATATTAATCATGCATTCTAGAAAACATGTATAGCTTCAGTTTCTCATATCAGAGAAAACATACTCATAAGTGACATAAGTAGGTCACAGATGTGCTAATGTATATTTTTTCAGTTTGACTTGCTACTTTATGATTATGATTATTATTACTATTATTATTATTTTATCCTCATCAGGGATGGCAAAATGCAAGCGTTTTGGAAGGAATGGTTTCACAAACATCTACAAAACAGTTATGACAATTCTAGCCTTATTCTTTCTTAAACTGATTTTAAACATATTTTAAATAGCTACTGAAATTTTACAGTTTAATCTTATAAAAATATTTGTGGCCACCAACAGTAAGTACAATGTTATCAGGGTTTTATTTTATGTACAGGTATATTCATTATCTTGATTCAAGAATGGATTTTATTTTATGATAAAAATGTACGCTAATAGTGCTGGACATGGTGGCTCACACCTGTAATCCCAGCACTCGGGAGGCAGAGGCAGGAGGATTGCTGAGTTTGAGGCTTGCCTGGGCTACATAGTGAGCTCAGAGCCAGCCTGAGCTACAAAGCGAGAACCTGTCTCAAAAAAAAAAAATGTACGCTAATAAAGAAGAGATTTTTTTTTTTTTTTCAGACAAGGTCTTGCTTTGTGGTTCAGGCTGGCCCTGAGCTTACTAGATAACCCATGCAAGCCTCAAACTCAGCAACCCTCCTGCCTCTGTCCCTCTCCCCAGTGCTGGAATTACAGCTGTGAGTAACCACACCCAGCACTGTGGTATGAAGTACTGATTGTTGTTGGGTTTAAGTCATCACACTGGGCAGTTTTGTATGTGATCACTGGGTATTGAACCAAGAACCTTGTACTTGCTAAGCAGGCGCTGGAACCACTGAGCTGAATCTCCAGCCCAAGAAGATAATTTTTTTAACAATAGAAACTATTACTTGGTGAGTATTCTTTGAAATATGAAAAATATTTGCTTGAAAGGGTTTATTATTATGGCCCTTCACATTAACCCTCATGATCTTGTTTGCATCAAATCTGTGTCTTTCATATAGTTCCATTACTTTTACTGTATTAAATAGAGCTGATTTGTGTTACCATTAATTAGGTTATCATAAAGAGAGAGTTTTAAACTTCTACATAAAAGTCATAAAAAATATTTTATTTTCTACCTGACTTTCTCAGTTTCATTAGTCTAGGTATGGCCATTTGAAACATAATTAAGAAATTCATTCATTCTTAGGGTAACCTAGAGTGAGAGACTTTTGAAGCAATCCTTATGGAGAGAACCTTCCGAGGCACTTCTATCCTGCCAACCATTTAAGTGAACCTCTGTAGATGATTACTTCAGTTTGGTTGATGTGTACAGACAACACAAACAACCTAAATTCCAAATTCCCAACCAACCAATTTCAAATTCCCTGACCCACAGAAACTGAGAGATATTAGGGTTATTATTTTCCTAAACAACTATCTTTTCTTGTGTTTCGTTTCACAGTAAGATATATGTTACAGATTCCGATAGATAAATGAAAGTTTGGGGGTTAATAAAACATAGAAATGTAGATTGGCTGTATTTAACCTTTAATTGAAACTAGGAAAATAGGAAGAGAATGAAGGAAAATTCTAAATGACCAAGAGAGGACTGCCAGGGGAAGTCGATCCTTTCCATAAGGAAGCCATCCTTGGGCACTTAAAAGAAAATAGGAAAGGTACTGCAGGGACTTTTACAGAAAGAGTTTTTATTAGATAATATTTAGAGACATTGTTGTTTCTAGTAGTGTGAAATTAGAAAATATATATGACAGTGCCAGGGATTTAGCTTAAGTGGTACCATGCCTACCTTGAAATTATAAGGGCCTGGGTCTGATCCCTGGCACTGAAAAGAAAAAATTAAAAAGAAAAAATATGAATGATAACCTGAATGACTGAGTTTTCTTGACAGAATATTGAAAGTTCATCTTGGGTATTTCTTACTGTTTATAGAAAACAATGTTCACAGAGACAAAAAAAGAAGGAAAAGAAACTAAAGAACCAATAAGACAGGATTCATTTAGTTGGAATTCTTCAGCCTCTTCAGATGACAAATGAACCTAAATTAAGAAATAGCTTTTAGAAGATAAAATACAGAGCACACTCAAAAGCTGGCTAAAAATGAAGAGAATAACAGCAAAGATTTTTAGTTACGATTTCAGAATGCTTCAGAAAATGTACTTAAATAACAAACTCTCTTAGGACCTCTTTATTCCTTGGTTTCCTGAGAAAAAGATGTTGAAATGGAAGCGGGCTTATCTCACAAGGATTTGTTAAGTGACTTTTCTCTCAGTTCAGTGACAAGATTTAGAAAAGATTCAAAGTTTTTAAGAAAATTATCCTTTCAAACACACACTAATGTGGATTAAAAAGCAATGAAAAATTAAAAATACAAGAAGACTTTCAGGCTTATCAGCTTCCATAGTCAGGTATCAGGATCCAAAAGCTACTCAGGTAAAGATGTTAGTGTTTATAGAAAAGACAACTTGGTAAAAAGATGAAACTGAGAGTTGAGAAAGCAGTAATATTCCAAATTTTGAACTTTAATCAAAGAACTGCTGGTATCTTCCAGGTAAGTTCTCAACAATATCAGCAATTCCTATGAGCTTCTATTTGTTTTTCTGTGCTTAAAGAGTTTATAACATTTTCCTCCACCTGGTATCAACAATGTGTCTTGGCTTTATTGAAGGGAAGCTATTATAATTAATGAACTATACACAAAAAGTCACAACCATAATTGAATCTGAATCTGAATATTAGATGAGGAGATCTTTGACTTGATATTATACTGTATTTGCTGGAGGCACTATTCAATTTTAAGAGGAGATATACCAATTTCATATATGGAAGTGATAAGATTATTAGGTGCCAAAGAAAAACTGTGATGATCTCCTTACAAAATTGTCCCCAGTAATTCTCATTTTGTAGTGTCTACACCTTCATAGGTACTTGTTGGTAATAAACTTGGCTGACCTATTTGACCAAGAAGATATTGCAAAATTGATTCAATATAACTTCCATAGCTAGGTCATAAAAGATAAGAATTTCTGTGTTGATCTCTTAAGGGCTTCATTTAAGAGAAAGCAATTGCTGTAATAATAATACAGCATTTGTAATGTTTTCATTTAATTAATTTGACATATTTTTGCTAATTTTATTACTAACCATAAAGTAATAGATTATTATTTTTTCTAATTGGTTTATAACAATACAAGTCCTATTAAGGTATGAAAGTAATTTGTTTGATAATATGAACCTGTTTATTACTACCTTTTTATTTGATTGAGGTTTTTACATGCAAAATCTTAAACTTTTTAAGTAGGAAAATTTGCAAGGAAAATTAGAATGATATACTTAAGAGAGTATTTAATAACTATTTACTCTTCTTTATTTTTAAACCAGAAATCTTTCTATATATGTAGAAGATAGAGAGTACAGAGAGAAAGACGTGTAGGTCAATGTTGAATATAGAGAAACAGAAAGACACACCTAATAATCAACATTATTTGATAGACAATATTGAGTTTCTAATTTATAAACAAGATGCATATATATACACACATATATATACATATATATGTATATATATATATATATATATAGTACATTTCTTATCCTCTTTGAGTATAGCAGTTGAACATATTTTACATTTTATTTAGTTGTTGCTCAGTTGTCTCTGGAAAGCTTGGTCATTGGTCATCTTTGGAACAAAAGTATTATAAAGTTTGTAACAGACTATGCTTTCAAAGGTATCTTTCCAGCTAACAGCCTAGTACTATGCAGGTCATGTCTCCTAGAACATTATAGATAATGAAGATACTTTCTCCTCCATAGCAGTCATGTGCAAGTTTTGGTAGATGTCTTCTTTAATAGACTCTTTGATATATGGGTTTTCTCCATTTTGGGTTAATTGGCTGATATATAAACTCATTTCATGGATGGGATCTCTTTGTGCCACACTGTATCTTACTTGCGGGCTTTGGAGTAAAGAAATGATGTAAACGCCAGTGTCATGCTGTATGCTGTTACAATGATAGTGAGTAGAGTTAGATTTTCTGGAACCATGAACATGTGGGAGACTCGATAAAATCTTAGGTCCTCTACCTTCTAAGATAACAGTATCATCTCCATTGAAGTATCATTCTGTGCTTATCTTTTAATAAGGGCACTTTGATAATTTATCTCCACTCTAGACAACATTGATGTTGAATTGCAGTCAAATGCTCTACCAATGAGCTGTAACCCCCCCTCCCGACTGATGTTGAATTGTCATCAATTTCCTTTCCCTTACTGTGGAATATAAATTACTGTACTCTCATTATATCATACTGTACTCAGATGTGTTTCCTTTATCTCTAACTTTTACACTCTTACTTTTTTTTTTTTTGAGACTGGGTCTCGCTTTGTAGTTCAGGCTGGCCCTGAGCTCACTATGGTGCCCAGGCAAGCCTAGACTCAGCAATCCTCCTGTCTCTGCCTCCTGAGTGCTGGGATTACAGGCGTGAGCCACCACGCCCTGGCCCACTCTTACTTTTTAATATACATATCTTCTTATCTTCCAATTCAGACTTGTATGTTTTCAACTGTTTTGTTTCTACTTATGAAATTTTCTGCTGATGTTTAATGGAGTTATCATCTTATTCAGTTGAAACTTTAAATATTTGCTCATATTTTTAGCTTGTCCTTGATCTTTTAATGGATAATTTTCAGTGGTTGGCTCTAATTCTGTATTTTTTAGAATATTTTCCCCTGGTAGCTTTCTTCAGTCTGTTTTTTAACCTAGCACCATTTAGCCCTTGAATAGGTGATAAGCAGTGAGAATTATTTGATATGAGATTTGAACTTTCATTGTCCCTGAACAATCTGAATTCTGAGAGGAGGATTATTTTTTTCTGTTTCACAGGAAATGATGCTAAATGTGCATAATACTAATTTTCTCAGCAAAGCTTTAGCTAATATAAATTTACTCAATGAAACTTTAAATCATTTTATTGTTTTCATTTATTCAAACATAAGTTTAACCCACATGTATTACATACACATCTATTAAGCAATGAGAAACATTAGTGTGATGGCCAAATACCATATGAAATGTGATTTCCTCCCTCTTAGAGGGTACGCTCAGTGGAATAGAAAATCAAGTAACCATGAATATGTGTTATGCATATGTCCAGTTTGTGATGAGAACTTTACTTATAAAAGGATAGGGAGAGTTCTTGTGCAATTTTTATTTGTCTATGTTTTTAAAATTGGCTCTCAATACATAGTTCAGGCCTCCCATGGACACCTTTCTGGCCTTGAACCCTCAATTTTCTTATCTCAGCCTCCTCAGCAGTGAAATTGTTAGTGTTCGCCACCACTTCTGGCTTGGTGTAGGGTACTGCTCATCAAGGGATCACATCCACCGAATGTTCTTTGATTTATGATGTTAGAGACTAGCAGATAATCTAGAACAGAGAAGCAGAAAAGGACAACTGAAAAATGTGAATATGCAGTGACATTAGGTATAAAATATTATGTTTAGAGGGTAAAAGAATTGCAGTTTGTGTGGTGGAGGTGCAGGGAAATAGAAAGGAACATAAAGGTCATGCCATTGTGGTCTTCATGAACCCAGTTAACTTGCTGAATGTATTCATTATCATCATCATCATTATCATCATCATCATCATCATTATCATCATCATCTCATCACTGTTATTATTTAGCTTTTGGAGACAGAGTATCATTTTGTAGCTCAGGCTGATCCCGAACTCACTGTGCAGCCCAAGCAAGCCTCAAACTCACAGCAATGCTCCTGCCTCTTCCTCCTGAGTGCTAGGATTACAGGTGTGAGCTACCATGCCTGGAGTTGTCGTATGTGGTATGAGGATCAAATCCGAACTTTACACTTGCCAGGCAGACACTAGAACTACTGAGCTAAATCCCTGGCCCTGTGTTCATTATTTAAAAGATGATTAGGAGGCCATTGAACTGTTTTACACATAGGAGTTATGTACTGAAATTCACATGTCAAAAATTCTTGAAGAAAAACTAGATTAAATGAGAGAAGAAGACAGGGATGTTATAATATTACTGCAGTGGTCAAGGGTTGTCTGGAGAAATAGTGGTTGAAAGATAATGAAATACTGAGAAGGCAGCATACACCAAGATTTGATGGTATACTCTAGATGTCTTGAACTAGTGACATCCCAGAAGGCAGCCGTCCTAGCCTTCTAGAATTTAGACCTTCACAGAAGTAAAACCAGCACAATAGAGACAAGGCTATCGGGTTACTTTTTTCCCTTGTCTGTGTATTTGTTTCCAAACACAGACACTTAAAGTGAGGGGAAGAGATGCTTGAGGCAAGAAATGTCTTTCTGCGTTTTATTAGTGAAGCTAGTGAATTCCACGTAAGAAAGCTTAGATCATCATTTTCTCCATTCATTTTTATCTACCTATTTCTAAAAGTCCTTAAACATTCTAGAATTATTTTTTCTTTCATTTTATGTAGGCCTTCTCTATATATTTGCTTTTTTAAAATTACGATTCTATATGTCCGCAGGGACATAGAATGAAGAGAATATATACAGACTGACAATAAACCAATTCCATTTTAAATTAGAGCTTCTCCTAGCATTTAATGTAATTGGAATTAAGCTCAGCTTTTATTTCAGACTTACAAGGAACCTTCATAAATCATTTAGTTCTGTCCTTTTCCTTTCAGGAAATTAGTGTCTAAAACTGATAGATGAACATGAAGTCCTGTTTTTGCACTATTCAGTCCTAAGATAAGCAAGGAGCGATAGGCTGATTCATTTAATTTCTGCTTGGGGTTGACTGCCATCTCCGGTGGTTACTGACTCCGTGTGCACTGTCTCACGAGAACATCAGCTGATAGTTTCTGAGGTTCCTCTGTAGGTGGCTCCCAGCATCCGCCGTTTCCTATCCTCAAACGACATCACCAAGAAATTTTCAATGGATGCCCAAACACTTGTCATCAGACATTTCTACTGTCTAGTGACTTACATTTCATTTTTTAGAAAATTAATTTATAAATGAATTCACTTATTGGAGTAGGTGCTCTCTTTTACTATGTCATATCTTATATTAAGTGACTGTTTCTTGCTAGAATAGTCTTTTGCTTGTTACTTTTTCAGCTCTAGAAATTTGCCTTCAGATTCCTCAGTCTGGACAGCGGCTGGTGGCGGGAAACGGTGCAGAGAATGCCTTCCATGTTGTGCACCGTTGGGCCTTGAGATATTTGATGGAAAAGAATTTTCAAATAGAGTTATGTTTCTCTGATGTTTATATTTCTGAGTAATTTTAATGTTGTTCAGTATTGTGGATTTGTGTTTGTATTT
>PVIC010025810.1:0-24968 GCA_004025085.1 Thryonomys swinderianus
GCTTTCGAGGCAAGCGCCGGAACCACTGAGCTAACCCTCCGGCCCCCTGTTGGTCATTTTGATTTAGAACATTTTCAGTTTGCAGTGGGTTTATGGAGCTGTAGTCTCATCACAAGTTGAGGAGCATCTGTAAATTCCTTTTGTTTGCTACAGAATCTCCAGTACCAGTACAAGGCCTGTCACACAGGGTACTTGTTAAATAGCTGTTGAATAGATAAAGGACTCAATCAAGCCGGTAGACTCAGAGCTGTTAATCATTTCCCCAGGGTCACACAGCTCGAATCTAGTGGAGTGGGAGTTCCCACCAGATCAGGTAGGGCATGTTATTGTGCTGCTAAGTTCTTGCTGGAGCTTCCAGTGGACCTGGAGTTTCACGTGGAACATCTGTACCAGTCACTCGTCCATTTCTGGGACAAAATACCTGACATGCATAACCTAAAGGAGAAGTTTTAGCCTAGGGCTGGTTGGCTCCAAAGCACAAACATGGCAGGAAGGTGTGGTGAAAGGAAAGTTGTTCACCTCCTGGCAACCAGAAAGCAGAGAGACACCAAGGAAAAGCCAGAGAGTTAATAAGCGACCCAGGACAGGAATACACTCCTCAAGCTACAGCTCCAATGACCCATTTCCTCCAACATGGCGCCACTTCCTCCTAACAGCATGTTCAACCACAAACTCATCCAGGGATTAATCCACCAAGAAGTGCAGCGGCCCTGTGATCCAATTACTATCCCAACCCCTTCTCTGAGCATGGGAGACTTTCAGAGGAGATTTTAGACCTAAACTGTAACAGGACAGATGCTAGGAACAACCCAACCCTGGAGCCTCCATATTCTGCTGTATAACATGGATTAAAATTCCCAGCAGCCCTGGGAGCAGGTCAGACTCCATCTAGGATGGGACCATGGTTGGGGGACACCCTCTGTGGCCTGGGCTCTCTCTCCTTCCCTACAGGTAACCAGGCTGGTATGGTGGGCATGGAAGCATAGATCACCTTCTCAGCCCTGCTAAGAAAGGAGGACATGGATCAAGACAGCCCCAAGTGTCTGTCCCCAACCTGCCCACAGCTCAGGCCACATCACCTCAAACCTGTATAATCCAAGGTGCCTCCTGCAGCCTCCTCCTCCTGCATGGACCCTTCCATTGCTCACTGGCTTCTGACTTACAGACCTCCCTTGCAGACCTGGCCGGATCTGGCCCCTCCTCCTCCTTGGGTTTCTCCTCATCCCTAGACCGGGTCCTGCAACCCCTGACCTCTGATCCTACCGTCTGTGCAGTCCATGCTCCACCCCTTAACCCTGCTGAGATGGGGGTGGAGCCCCGAGCCCTGCCTGGCTGGGTAGGTGCTGTGTCTCTGGGCCCCAGCCAGCTCCTTGGGGGTTTAGCCTCAGTGCTGTCACTGTCTGGAGATGACTCTCTGGACACTTCCATCCCATTTGTTCTGCTGCATCGCACTTATCTCTAAACCCCAGAGTACCTCACTTTCTTATAATGTATTCGTTTCACCTCAGTCTCCCCCACCAGAATGTCAGGAAACTCAGGAAGGCAGGGACCGTGTCTGTTCTCTGCTCTGATCCTGGGTCCCGAGTGGTGTGTGCCTCAAAGCGGGCGCCCAACACATGTTTGTTAAATGAATGAATGAATGAATGTTTTACCTTGGAAGGAGACTACCTGGGGCCTCTGCTGGGCAGCTCCATGCCTCCTATCCCAAGCACCTGAGGTACCAGTCCTGGGAGTGGGAGAGGGCAGAGCAAGGGAACTGAGGCTGCTTCCAGCTTATGTTGAGCCCTGGGGGTGACAGCCACTGGGAGGGAGATACATACACCTGTCTGGGGCGGCTGCCCGGGAAAGCAGCTAGCTATTAATGACAGTAGCACCTATCAGGGCCAGGAGGCAGTGGACAGGAGATGAAGGAGGATCCTTCCACACAGAGCCGGGCACACGAGCATGGAAGACAGCACTCTGCTTTCGAGGAGTCAGGCATGTCACTTTCACTAGGCCCTGGGCCCTGTCATACACTCAGCCCTCTAGCTGGGTGGACCTGCAAGCCACCAGCAGGGGTAGAAGTGTGTTCCCTCCCGCCTCTGGCCTTGGCTTTCACTGAAAGAGCTCAGCTGAGAGGGGCGGGGAGTCTAGGGCCTAGGACTGGGAAGGGGGAGTCCCCAAACTCCTCTTGCTTCTTTGTTGTGTAGAACAATAATAAAGGTGAGCATGGGGGTGGAGGAAGGCACAGGAAGAGAAGGAGAAATAAAGGTGTGCGGACTGCTTGGTGGCTGCTCCAGCCATGGGCAGGGGGCTCAACCCAGATGCCCCATCACCTGGCTTAGCCCTTAGTCCTGAGGGGCAGAGAGTTTTGAGCCCAGAAGAGCCACTAACAGGAGAGAGTGTAGCTGTTCTTTCTTCCACCAAGAAAAGAAACCCTGCTACACGGTTATTTTTAGGGGAAACAGCACCCTGTTGCCTCCTGGGACAGTACCTCCCTGTGGCAGCCAGGTGAGGATGTTGGGGACCCCCCCACTGCACCCTGCACTGCATCCCATCTGATCTCGATGGCCTCCCACAGCTCCTCCCCTCCAGCCCTTGCCAGCCCCTGCCTCTCTGTCCCTTCCCTGGGTTCCAGCCTCTGAACAGGACCCAGCGCATCTACTCCAGCTCACCCACAAGCCCAGCGTGGTCCCCAGGAGCCCGGCCTCCCTTCTGACAGAGGCCCTCAAGCTCAGGGTTGGGGCTGGCTATGGCCCTGAGCCTCGGAGACCTGCGAGTTGCATCTGGACCTGACAGAGGACGTCGTTAGCAGGGTCCTAACTGGGCAGCACTTTGCTGCTGTCAGGACACTGTGCACTGTGCTAGAGAAGCTTTGTGTTCCTAAAAGGGTGGCACTGAGGACTTGGGCAGCCACCTCTGTGCAGGGGTGTGGGGGGTGGTCAGGGTGTTCCTGGATAGCCCTGAGTGAAACTATTAACCTTTGCTCCCCTTTTTCTCTATCTTGGGGCTTCCCCAGACACCAGAGTCCAAGCCCAGGAGCTCCCATTTCTCAAGCCGGTGCCTGCATCAGGCCTGGGCTGAGCCGGAGACTCCTGCCCTCACCAGGTGGGATAGTCATTATCCCATGGGCAGTGAGGCATGAAAGCTCAGAGAAGTTAAACCACTTGTTTAAGGTCCCAGAGCTAACCCCTGGCACAGCTGTGATAAGGACACAGGCCTGGGTACTTCCAGGATCCTGGAGTAGAAGGTGGCCTGTATCACACACACTGAGTATTTATGCAAGATGAAAGGATATTGCCTGAGCGCAACAAGGTGCTGGGAGAGAGAAGACTGGGCCCGGGTGGGGAAGTAGAAATCTTCCCCTCTCTGCCAACCTGTGGCAGAGTCCTGCAGGGATGTTCCAGCCAGTGAGGAAGAAGGTGGCCCAGGGAGGCCATGGTATAAGTGAGGATTTGGGTGGAGGCAACACCCAGCCTGCGGGGAGTGAGAGGTTGTATGTAGCCTGCATACTACACAGTACGAGTCTGTGTATTATGTATGCATAGGACACATGTAAAGCATTTACACATACAGTACACATGTAAGACATACATCCTGCACATATAGGGTACCTGTGGTCCAGAGGTGGTACAGATGTAGAGCATATGTGGCAAACCCTGGACTCTAGACCATGTACCTCCCACCTAGTTTCCAGGGCTAGGCGCTGCTATCTCCCCTCCAGCCTCTAGGGGTCGCACTGCTTTCCCCTCTGAAGCCTTTCCCAGAGCAGTTGTCAACCGGGCTCCCAACAAGCAGGTGGGAGCTTTGCTTTTTATTTAGACTGATTTATTATTGAAACGACTTGAATCTGTTTCAAAATAAGTGAAATGAGAAAAGATCTTCAGCTCCAGTCTCATAAATCAAGGAGAATACAAAGAAAGGAGAAAACAAAGAAATCACAGCTGCCTAGAAAGAGACAGGCTTGCGTGGCCAGCATAGGTCAGAGCAGGGCTGGGAACTGACAGAGGGTCCTGGGAACTAATCTTCCCTTCTTTCCTTTAGAGGGGAGCCTGGCCCAGGAGCTGTGCCTCCTCCTGCCACCACGCTGGGCAAGAAGCTGTAGTGCCTGTAGTTTGGGGTGGATGATGTCTGAGACCTCTTCCTGTCCTTGTCCCTTCCAGGGCACCTTTCCCTGCCCCAGGGTTCCTGTGTGGTATGGTTTGGGGTTGGGTTTTAGGGACAACATCTCTGGATCCTGGACATCAGTGGAGAGATGTGATTGCTGTAAGGTTAGGTGAGGCTGCTCAGAGGCCTGCTCTGTGTGTGTGTGTGTGTGTGTGTGTGTGTGTGTGTGTAGGCACACCCAAGTACTCAGCCAGGCCTGGTCTGGAATATCAAACCCAGCCCATAATAAAAGGGAACTACTGGCTGTCTGCTTTGTAGCCCTGAAGGCCGGGCTGCATCTCTTGGTCGCCATCTGTCCACAGCTCTTAGCTCTGGAGCTACAGGGCTCCCTCTGCCTCACAGCAAAGCTGCCTGGGACACCCACTGTCCTGCCTCACAGGACACAGAACGCACTGGCTAGGCCAGGATATGCATCAGAGACTCAGTGAGTCGCTAGGCAGCAAGGAGAGAGGGCAGCAGATGCCAGAGGCAGACGCAGAGAACCTGCCCCGCAGTGCTCGGGAAGTCAGAGGGAGGCAATGCTTGAGAATGCCAGGCGGGAAGTGCAGGGAGAGAGCGGCTGTGCAGTATCCGTGGCTCGTGGGACAGGGTTGCTGTCTCTGCTGGCAGTGACCTGTGGCAGGAGAGGTGCTTTTTGTCCCTCCAGGACCCTGAGCTTGAGGCAGGCAAGCTCATTTGTGATTTCACCCAGATCCTTTATCACATCTGCAAAAACCAACCCCGCTAAACATCGCTCACCACCTGTCATTTTCATTTTGCTTTTGTCTTCAGAATAAAGAGAATCAGAAACTCCTGAGGTGGTTTTTACATATCTGAATCTCCCTCCCCCTTCACAATTTCATTCTGTCTTTGTTCCAGACCCTGGCACAGGTGGGTGCCCCTCCCACCTGGAGGTCTAGGGTCCTTCCCCCCCCCCACCTGGGGGCCAGCTGCTCCAGATTCTGCCACTTCCCATGTGTGGGCTTGGGTGGCCTGCAGATTGGCAGGGTCCATAAATCACAGTGACAAGGGGGCACTGGGCAGGGCGGGGGCAAAGTGCTGACACAGCACCACCTGGGAGTTGAGGTTCCATCCGTGGAGCCCAGGGCTGCTGTCCCTGCCTGGTTCAGCCAAGCCTCTGAGCCACAGTGCCAGGGTCACAGGCTCTTATTCCTGCCTTGTCCAGCTCCACGGAAGGTGGGACAAGAAGAAATGGGCTGAATCAGAAGGAAAGAAGGATGAGGGAAGGCTGATGGGAGAACTTACTGTGTTGACAATCAGTACCACAAGGAGAGGCCTGGGGAATGGTGAAAGCCCTCGGCTGGGAGAGCCTGTCTGTGGGTTACACACAGCGCTGCCTGTGGGAGGGGTCCAAAGCAGTCCACTCGATGAAGAAGTCCTTGCTTTGTCTGAGGAGGTTGGGAGTCAAGGGAGCAAAGAAGCCACCAGCAGGGTTTGAGCCCCTGAGCCTCCCTCCGCCCTGCAGTGGGGCAAGCTCCCTTCCTGGAAAGTGGTGCCTGTACTCTTTACAGTTGCTGAGGTTTACAGGGTTCAGTTTGTAAGACTCTCCATAAAGCACAGCGGCCATCATCGGGCAGGACACTCAGGCTAAACCTCGGACAAATCAAACACCCCACTCTTACTCAGGATCCAGCCATCAGGCCCTGATTGTGTGGCTTCTCAGTCCAGGCACCAGGGTGCAGACCCGATCCGGTCCTTATGGAGCTCGCCTCCTGACTGGGAAGAGGAATAGGGTGAATAGGAAACAGATGTGCTCTGAGGAAATGCTGCTGAAAACAGGTGAAGGAGAGAGATGGTGTGGGAGAGGCTGCTCATGTAATGACTTCTGCAGAGAACTTTAGGAAAAGGAGTGAGTTGCTCAGAGGGAGGGAAGGAGCACAAAGCAGCAGGAACAGCAGATGTAAAGGCCCTGAGGCAAGCACTTGCGCGGTGCATTTCACAAACAGTGAGGAGGCATGGGGCTGGATGGAAGAGACCCAGGAAGCTGGTAAGAGATACTGTTAAGAAGAAAGCAGGGAGCTCAGGTGAGGGCTTTATCTTTGGCCTCAGGAAATATAGTGTTCTGCAGAATTTTGATAACAGAGTTCACCTGCAGGGGGCGGGACTTGATTGGAACATTCTGGATGACTGGTACTTCCAGCTGTGTCTACCTGTTCTGGGCCTGGAGACCAGCAAGCCTCCGGCATCATCCCCTGCTTACAGCTGCTTGTTTCTGCCCTGTTTCTGATCCGTGGCACTCAGCCATGGCTTTTCAATGTAGACATATTCTTTGTTGCCATAAATGGAGAGGAGTTTAATGCATGCAATCACATCCTAGCCCACAGCTTTATCTTTGTTTTGTAAATGTGGCACTGAAGCTCTGGGAGGTTCTGTGCTTGCTGGAGGCACACAGGCCATATGGTGTGGAGGAAAGAGATCATGTTGACCCCTACTTTATGAGCAGTTTTATAAATGTGAGGGCTCTAAAATGATCAACAGGATCCTGGGGTCTTTCCCCATGAAGGCCATTGCAGAGGTACCCTGAAAGCTGAGGTGAACACATAGCCTGTGTACCCCTACCTCCCTGGCTGCAGCTGTGACAGACATTGCAAATCAATCACAGAGCTTCCTCATGCTGAGCACAGATGTGACCTCAGTACTGCAAAGCCCATATGGGGTCCATTTTATAAAAGGCAACATTTGCCAACTCAGCTGCAGGAACAAGTTGTCCTAGGGGTTTCTCCTGGGGGGGGGGGAGTTGGGAGCAGCAATGGCCTGAGGTCTGGACTTGGAACCCTGTCCTTGATCCTTTGGCAGTTGTCTCCGCCTGATTTATCAACAGACCATTACTCTGGTACCTGAAGCAAAATCAGTGCTGCATTGTGAGCTGGCTTCTCTGTGCTGGGTCACCTGTCTGCCTTGCAGGTGCTCAGAGTGGCTGGGTGTTTGAAACCCTGGCAGGATTTGTTCCAGCTGCCAGACGTGGATCAGGCTCGTGACTGGTGACCCACACAGAGCTGGAGATGGAAATGGCTCCCAGAACAAGTCTTTTCCTGGGCTCAGGCGTGTGGGTCAGAGCTGTGACCAGAGACCTGCTTGCTGTACAGCACTCGATTCTGTGGAAGCAGGGTGTTGGGCTGGAGTCCTAGAGTACAGGAATGGGTGGGGAGGGGAGGAAGAGAGAGGAGAGAGATGGGGCTCCCCTCTTTTCCATTCATTGCGCTGGGTCCCAGGGCAGATAGGTGTCGATTGGATATAGACCCACAGTTAGTCTGCCTTTTCCCTCTTTCTCTCTTTTCTTTCTCTTTCTTCCTGTCACCTTCCTTCCTTCTTTCCTTTCTTCCTTCCTCTTTCTCTTTCATTCTCTCTTTCTCTTTCACTCTTTCTCTCTCTCTTTCTTTTCTTTCTTTCTTTTGAATTTAGGGACTAATCTTTTTACTATTTATTTATTTATTTATTTATTTATTTATTTATTTATTTATTGAGACAGGGTCTCACTTTGTAGTTCAGGCTGGCTCTGAGCTCACTATGTAGCCCAGGCAAGCCTCGAACTCAGCAATCCTCCTGCCTCTGCCTCCCAAGTGCTGGGATGACAGTCATGAGCCACCATGCCCGGCACTGTGGTATGTGGTATTGATTGCTGGTGGGCGTGAGTCTCCACGCCCAGCATTGTGTGTGATTACCAGGGATTGAACTCAGGACCTTGCGCCTGTGAGGCAGGTGCTGGAACCACTGAGCTAACCCTCTGGCCCCTTTACTTTTTATTTTGAAATTGTCTTGCTAAGTTGCCTAGGTTGGCTTTGAGCTTGTGATCTTCCACCTCAGTCTCCCAAGTGCTGGGATTATAGGTTGCACCACTGTGTCTGGTCCCTGTCGAACCTCAGAGTGAGATGGGCTTGAGAGCCAAGCAGGAAGGAGCTAGTGTGCTTTTGTCACTGTGCCTGGACTTGCCAGCTGGTGCCCGCGCTGTGGTGTGCAGCAGGACCCAGCACAGATTGATACATTGGTACACTGGTTCATTGCATCGGGAGGGGACTGCCCTCCCCAGTCTTTCTCAGGGACCATTGTGAGGAGGGCTGGGAGATGCTGAGAGCAGGCCCTGCCTCCCTGAAGAATGAGTCTGCCCTCGGCATGACGAGCCACTCCCGAGCAACAGGAACAGGGTGGCCACAAGCCAGGCAGCCTCCTCACCCTGGCTGTGACTTAAAATGTGTAATGACCTCCATGCGCCAGTGAGGGCATGCCTAGGGCAAAGTTTCACCTCTGCAGGGCCACCAGCTCTTGGGTGACCTCAAGGAAGTCAGCAAGCTGGACCTGGGACTGGGGACTGAGAGGACAGGGCCAGAGTGCACATCAGGGAAGCCGGGTGATCCCAGGGACTGCCCTGATTAGCACCTGATGTTTAGGAGCACTGCCCTGTGCCAGGCATGGTGCCATATAAGACTGGCACAGTCCTGAGTACGAGGCACTTTGTCTGAGCCCACTACCCATCATTCAGATCACAAGGATGCTGTCCATCCTGGTGCCTCTTAGGAACCTTTGGGACCAGATGCATTTCAGATGTGAACATTTTTTCTCAGATTTTAAAAATGCAATGTTCCCTATATTTATGCACCACTCCAACATATTCATATTTCTGCGGGAAATACATATGGATAATGCAGGCAAGTGAGATAAATTAAGACTGTAAGTACCTCTAAGGTCAGCTACCTCAGGCTTCACTAGCAAGGAGTGCTGAAAAGCCTTTTTGCTTTTCAGAGCTTGGGGACATTGGGACCGTGGAGAAGGGATGAGGAACTATCTATTTGCTGAGCTCTGGGCACTGCTGGGCCAAGCACTTTCACTGGAGAAAAATATAACATTCTTATAACAGGCCTGTGAGGTGGGTTCTGTTTCTGTCCTTTTAACCTACAGGAGAGGAAATCCAGGCCCAGGGAGGTTAGGTAACTTGCCGAAGGATACCTAAGTGGCAGAGCTTGAGTTGAAGCCACTGGAGTGCAAAGCCTGCCCCGCTACGCAGTTCACAGCCCAGTGTGTGTGGGGTGAGCAAAGATCCTGGCAACAAAGTGGAATCAGAGACACAGCCAGGTCCCCACGGCTAGAGGAAGGGCCTAGAATTGCTTAGTAGGGCGGAGGAAGCGGATCCAGAGTGGGTGGCATCTAGAGGGGACGAGAGGGCAGAGTAGGTCCTCGCCAGGCCACAGCGGGGAAGGGAGGAAAGGGAAGAGCATCAGCAGCAAGGGGGAGACAGAAGGGAAGGCTGCTGCAGCCTGAATTGGGGGGCAGAGAAGAAAGTGAGAGTCCAGCTGGTGGATGGGGGTAGCTTGCTGCTTCCCGCTGCCCCATCCTCTGCTCCCTGTAGAATCCTGTGATGGGAGGAGATTGGACTCCCCTGTTCTCTGGGCTGGGGAGAGAGGAAACCAGGGGACAGGGCCATAGGCTGGATGCACTGCGTTTGGACTCTGCCACACTCTGGGCACAGTGGGCAGGGTCTCTGATGGCCGTAGAGGGAAGGAGTATGGGTCCTGGGCCAGGAGGGGGCACGAAACAGCAGCGCTGTGGGAGTCAGGTGAGCAGTGCCCCATCTGTGGAGTGCTGGGACTTGCTGGCCACAGTGTCCTGCAGCGACCTCCCCACCAGCCAGCTGCAGCCATGACCACGAGCAGAGCCTTGGGCCCGGAGAACACAGAAGCTGCTTCTGCCCCGGAGCCCAGGACCCTGCTGACAGATGAAATCTTTATCACGATGCTTCTTATTTGGGACTTGTGTGTGCCTGTGTGCGTGCATGTTTGAGTACAGGAGCATCTGGGGCCCGGGCAGCTGCTGAAATCTCCACAAACGTGGCTCATGAATATTCCACGGTGGTTCCTGCCACACTTTACAGTCATCGATTATTTATACGTGAAATAACGGAAGCTTCATAAATAATGAAAGTGCCTGTGTCCCAGCTGTGTTTCCAGCTCCCTCCGCCTAGCCCAGGTGCGGATGTAGCTCTGGGACCAACATGCCCATGGAGGCGGCCGTGGCCTCCGCAGACCACTGCCTCCCGGAGAAAAGGTGTGCATAACTCAGGAGCATGCATGTGCACCTGTGTGCGTGTGTACCTGCACGTGTGTATGCACCTGCATGTGTGTGCACATGTGCGTGTTCTCCCTTGCCACACAAGGCTGCGCAGTGGGGGCTGTCTCTGCTGGGGACCCCACAGGATCTTTCTGTAGGCAGAGAGCAAAGTTTGCTTTTGCTCCCAGGCTGGGGAAACAGCAGACAGCACCTCGTTAGATCCAGCTCCAACTTGCCATGTTGGGAGGGAAGCTGTTGCAACCTCTTCCTTCCTGTGTGACCCCTTTCCACACAAAGCAGGTCTGGGGATGGGAGAGCCTCAGATTGACTGTGTCCTCTACTCTTAGGAGGTGCAGATTGTGTCCGTGTCTTTAGAGGGGACCTCTGGGGCTCCGGGAGCAGCTGTGCCCAGCAGAGCAGAGCTGGCATGGGAGACCCCCCTGGAGTCTTCACTACTTGGACAGTCTTGCCCAGGAGCTTCTGGCAGTGGCACCCCCACCCCCACTGTCACTGCCTGTATCTCCATCATGCGATGTGGCAGAACTAATCTGCAAGGTTAATGAATTGGCCCCAGTTGCGGTGCTGGTCCCCAGGGAGCTGCGTCTGTGTAGTTTCTCCCTGCTCCCTGTACTGTCCTGCTCAGGTGGGTCAAGCGCGGGGCTCTGGGTGACCCGGCCCAGTTTGTTCTCTACCATAAGGGGGGAGGGTGTGCATTATACTAACCTCTCCATGGGAAAAAGGAAAAGTTCAGTGACATTTTAAAGAAGGGATTGTAGCAGACATTTTTATCACTGGTTCAACAGAACCACTTAGGGGAGTTTGGGGGAAAAAAATTTTTTTTTTTCCTTTTGGAGACAGGGTCTCGCTTTGTAGTTCAGGCTGGTCCTGAGCTCACTATGGTGCTCAGGCAAGCCGCCGCGAACTCAGCAATCCTCCTGTCTCTGCCTCCCGAGTACTGGGATTACAGGCGTGAGCCACCACGTCAGGCATTGTGGTATGCGGTGTTGATTGTTGGTGGGCGTGTCTCCACGCCCAGCATTATATGTGGTTACCGGGGATCGAACTCAGGACCTTGTGCTTGTGAGGCAGGCGCCGGAACCACTGAGCTAACCCTCCGGCCCTTGGGGAAAATTTTTAAAAATTGAACTTTTTTCATTTTGAGATCACTATAGATTCACCTTCCATTGTAAGAAATAAAACTACAGAGATTTCACATAGCCTTTACCTAGGTTTTCCCAACACTTAACACCATTAACAACCTATGGTATGCCATCAAGCTAGGAAACTGATAATATAACCTATTGATTGACCTTTTTAAAATTTTCTTTCTTTCTTTCATTTATTTATTTTGGCATAATTTTAGACAGGGTCTCACTAATTTCAGGCTGTTCTTGAACTTACTGTATAGCCCAGGCTGGCCTCAAAGCAATCCTCCTGCCTCAGCCTCCCAAGTGCTGGGATCACAGGCATGTACCACCGTACCTAGCTATTAATCAGTTTTCTATATACTGGTGTGTGTGCACTATACACTGTCTGCATTTTTATCATGTGCATGGGTTTGTGTGTCCACCATCAGTCATAATACAGAACAATTGCTTTCACCACAGATCCCTATATTGGCCTCCCATAACCCCATATAGCCCATGTCCTACCCCTCACCCCATATACTTCAAATCCACCCCTGACCCCTGGCAACCACTAAACTGTTCCCCACTTCTATAGCTCTGCCCTTCAAGAATGATATATAAATGGAGTCATACAGTGTATAAACTTTTTGGACTGTCTTTTTTTCCTTCAGCATAATTTCCTTAAAATTCTTCCTGATAGCCCCATGTTATCAATAGTTTCTCTTGTTTCATGGCATGGATATACTTTTGCAGTGTGGATGTATTCTGCATATGGTTGGACTACAGTCTGTTTGCCCCTTTACTGTAGAAGGGCATCTGGGTAGTTTCCTGTTGGAGCTATTACAAATAACCATGCTACTGGGTGCTTTAAAAGCTCAGCCACCTGGGCATAGTGGCTCTTACCTGCAGTCTCAGTACATGGGAAGCTGAGGTGGAAGGATCTTTGCAAATGTGAGGCCAACTGGTGCACCATAGTGAGTTCAAGGCCAACCTGAACTATATAGTGAGACCCTGTCCCAACAAAACAAAGCATAACTCACCTGTCCAGACCTGTACCTTGGAGCTTCTGGCTTGGCTGAGGGTAGACCTGCAACTGAGCTCTCAGTGATATGGCCTGGGTACACGGCGAGGGGGACAGAGGTGCCCTTTGGTCCTCACCACACCCCAGAAGCGTAGAACAAAAATATGTGCTGTGAAAGTGTGTACCTTGTACATATGGTTTCCAGGTCTTCTGGGGTTTCTTTGTTGATGGGAAAAAGGCAGTTTGTGTTTGGGGATAAAGTTCTGGCCTGGATTCTGGAGGATGTGTGTCCCGCTGGCTTTTCCCTTGGTCCTGTCTCCTGGCTGTCTCACAATGGACCTCAATTTCTCCATCTGTAAACTAGGAACTGCAGTTTACTCTCCCTCCCTCCTCCCTGCCTCCCTTCCCCTCCTTCCTCTCTCCTTCCCTCCTTCTCTTTCTTTCTTCCTTCTACTCTTGTCAATTGAACCCAGGGCCTTACCACTGAACCACGTCCCCAGCCCTTGAAAACATTGTTTTTAAGACAGCATCTCAATAAATTGTCCAAGGTGGACTTAAACTTGTGATCCTCCTGCCTCAGCCTCCCAGAATTGGGATCACAGCATCCACCACCATGCCTGGCCCTTCTAACTATCTTTGCTAGAGAAACACATTTGCCTCTGTGAAGCTCTTTAGATTCCTCTAGCATGAAGGCCTGGGCTCATGTGCGGCTGCCTGGGAACTGGGGACATCCTGGGACAGCTGGCCCCTGCTGCATGGCCCTTTCTACAGCCTGTGCAGCTGACGTGGCTCAGGTGTTTGTCACTTGTGGCCCCAGGCCCATGCATGGACTTAGAGGAAAGACATGAGGACAGACGAGGCCCAGCTGCACCGCCCCTCTGCCTCCCAGTCCTGGTTCCCACCACCTGCCAGCTCATGGCCCTCCCACCCTCACTCCCTAGGGTCTCCTTAGGGAAAGGACATAGGACTCTCTCTCTGCATCCAGACCTAGGTTAGAATTATTTAAGGCCGAATTGGAAAAGCGTCAGCCGCTTGCTGCTTAACTGCTAGAGGAGTGATTCATAGCTCCACGCCACGCACCCAGCATCTCCTCCCCAGCCCCGCGGCCCACCCGCGAGAGAAAGCAGATAAATTACTGTCATTGCTTTTTATGGTACATATAATCGGGTGGCAACATGGAGCCTTGACTCATCTCAAAGTCATTTACAATGAATTATTCATTTGGCTGAAAAAAGTCTCTATTTGGCGGGGGAAAAGCTTCTCTCCTCCCCGGCTCTGGGGAGGGTGTCCCGAGTCTGAAAGATGCAGGTCGCCCTGAGTTACCTCTGTACCCGAGTCCCAGAGTGCAGGTGAGGACACGGGGGTGGGGTCTGAGCTGCAGGGAGCCTGAGAGCCTCCCCTGCTCTCGGAGGTCGGCGGGTCCAGCGGTGTCGGTCTGTCCCCCTGGCCTGCTCAAGGAGACATGGGTCCTTGCTCACGGCAGCGATCACTCCTCCTCCACCTCACTTCCTTCCGTAACATTTATTATCCACCACTATCTGCCCATCCATCAGGATCTGTGCGGCAGATGAGGCTGGAGTAATACACACCTCCCTCGTTTCTTTCTTTTTCTCTTCTGCAGTGCTGGCGATCAACTCCAGGGTCTCACACAGGCCGAGCCGTGGACCACTATGCTGCACCCAGCTGCCCCCCACCCCGTTTCAATATTCCCATGCCGGCTACTCCTCAAAGGGTTCGGTCATCCTTGCTCTGAGAAGCAGCCCTCAGCTTGGAACATGACTCTTGTACTTCCTCTTAAACCATCCACTCAGGAACAACACCTGTCACTTTTTTTGGTTTGCTTTTGGAGACACTGGCCTTGAAGTCATTCTGTAGCTCAGAGAGACTCATGCTTGTGGAGACCCTTCTGCCCCAGTGTGCCCTAAGGACTGGGATTGTAGGCACATGCCACCATGCCTGGTGACACCTGTCATTTCTGTTTCCAAGGGGGTAGGAGAGTGTTCCTGACTGTGAACTGAAGGGACAGGGCTGCATCTGGACCAGAAGGTGACTGTGGAAGGGACCTATCTCTTTCCTCTATGAACTTGTGGTCTGGTGTGGCAGCAGAAGGAAGACCCAGGTGGACATGGGCAGCTCAGAGAATGTCTGGGCGCCCCCAGGGAGGGTGGCTGGGACCAGCTGTCCAGGGGCCCACCCTGCTGGAGCCCTGTGGTGGTGGGAAATGAGCTCATTTCTCCCAATCTCAGTTTCTCCTGCTTCGCCTGGGGGTGATAGAGGCATGACATTGGCACCTGCCCACGGGTCCTGTAGAGGCAAGACACCAGTGTGGCTCACTGTGAATTCATTTGCAGGTTTTTTTTTCCAGAATAACAAACTGAGTCACTTCTTACAGGTATGCACGTGTTCCCTGGCACGGCCCCTCAAGCTCCTAATCAGGGCTTAACCCAGGAGGCCTGGCATGTTGAATATCCCGAGCTTGGATCTGTGAAGATAGTGCTAGTCCCCTGAAAGGCTCAGGTGTGAGTGGGGTTGGGGCCGCCTCCCAGAAGGTGGCCTTGGGGTGATGAGCATTCCTTGCCTCTCTGCCCGCCACATCCCAGCCCTAGCTCCCTCTAAGTGCCAGGCTGTCTGGGATTTGGTCACTTGTTCAGTGCTGTGTGTATTTATGAAGAGCCAGCATGTGTGGGTTGGGTGCTGGGGCTGTGGTCATAGCACAGGAAAAGGGGACCCACATCCCAGCAGGGAAATAGGTCACTTTTGGGGAGGGGGTACTAGGGATTGAACCCAGGCCTTTGCATGAAACTACGTCCCCAAACCATTTGTAAATTTTTTTTTTTTTGAGACAGGGTCTTGCTGTGTAGTTCAGGCTGGCCCTGAGTTCACTATGTAACCCAGACAAGCCTTGAGCTCACAGCAATCCTCCTGCCTCTGCCTCCCGAGGCTGAGATGACAGGTTTGCACCACCAAGCCCAGCTCCATTTGTAAATTTTGAGGCAGGATCTTGCTAAATTACCCAAGCTGGTCTCAAACTTATAATCATCCTGTCTTAGCCTCAAAGCGTGCAACTCCACACTGGGCAAGGTCACGTTTGCAATGGATGTTGCTGGTTGCCAGGTACCCCAGGATTCTTTTACTGTTCCCATGTGTTTAACCCTGCAGCTCCTGGTGCTCTGCCTCTTGAGATGCCTGCCCAGGGCTCTCTTCAGAGCTGGTGGCCCAGGGAACAGACCACCAGAAGTGCCTGGATTTCATGTGTCCCTGGGGCAGGTGAGAGTTGGCAGTGGCATGTTTTCTGCTCCACCATGCCTCACAGGGCTGGGCAGAGGCTCGACTCATCTCTTTCTCCACCTGCTGTCCTATGTTCCCCTATGAGTGTCTTCAGAGTCACTTTCGTTTGTTCATCAGCAGCCCTGCTCCCAGGTTTGCTTCTTCCGGTTTCCTCAGCTCTCAGATACCTGCCGGAAGCGGCCCACCCTTCCCTTCCTCCTCAGCCCTGCTGGTTCTGTCCCTTCCCCTCCCCATGGGACTGCTCAGCCTGACTGCTCATATTCACCCTGCCAGAGCTCAGCTAGCAGAGAACAGGGGACCTAGACATGGCCAAGGACATAGGGTGGGACATCTGTCAGGAGCTTCCAGGATTGGTTTTCTTAAAACTATATATAAGAGGTGAATCTATTTCCCTTACTGGACACACAGCTGCATGCGACAGCTGGAACCCTGGCAACCACAGTGAGAAAATAAACCCAACACACCAAGGTTGGCCCAGCTAGTTCAAAGGAGAAAGGCCCAGTGCGAGATGACATTGACAAGGCTCAGGATTCCCCAGCCTGGGGCTACCTGACCCCAGAATGTGTTGTTCTGTGGTGAAACAATGAATCCCCTATTTGGCAAAACTATTTTTGAGTCAGGTCTGTTGTTCTTTGCAAAGGAAAATATCGCAAGGGATGTGATTTTTAGATGGCAATGAGTTGTTGCACAAGATGAGATGTCTCCAGGTAGAGCCCATTGGGTTAATTCTGTGACTTTCAGATGAATTATGCACAATTATATGGCATGGATGAAGGAAGAAGCTATATACTGGGGAAACAGAGAAAACCAACTATGCCAAGTCAACAAGCAAACCAGGCTGAAGGCATGGGGCAGAAGCTAGTGGGGAGAACTTCACCCTATTGTCCCTACATCCAGTGTATCTTCCTAAACAGTGTCTTCTTGTGGACTCTGTACGTCTCCTTTCCTTTTTTGCTATGGCCACTAGGAAGCTCAGAGTTGGATCTGTGGCACTTTCCACTTATTGTGAGTACCTTATAGCACACGTGTCTGTAATGGCAAAATGCATAGCTCTTTATCTTGCTCTCCCTATGCTCCAAGTGTGTTGGATGTCTGATTTGATTCTGTTGGACTCTCTTTTTTGGCATGGCCTGTTGGACATTCTTTGTCTTCACTGATCACCAGCCACCCTTGCAACAGAAAATGGTGGCTACTAAGTGGCTCCCGAGAGCTCCCCAGGCACCTGGCAGGCTGGAGGAAAGCTGGGAAAGGTTCCTCTGTGATCCCCAGGAAGTCTTTATTGGATGCCTTTCAGCCACCATATTTCAGCTGTCAGCCAGCATTCTTGGCTTCATAATGTCCCCTCTATAAACTATGGGGAAAGTGGTGGCTCTGCCCCAATCTCCCACATGCCAGACGTGGCCAAGGGAATGGAAAATCCTTTGAAATTCCCAATAAATAAATAAAAATAACTTTTGAGGTCTTGTTGTCATGGAGACCAAACGCTTGGTTGGTCGCCATGACGACCCTTGGGCAGACTGCCTGAAATGATCAGCGTCCCTGAGAAAGAAGGGCCAAGAGGTGCAGAGCAGGATCACAAGCCACAGTTCAGGGCCAGATACCAGCTGAAGAGCAAGGGAGGGGAGGGAGGGGCTAGCACTGCTTTCTGGAACTTTCTTCCCCTGACATGCTGCTATTCTTTCCTCCACAGTGTTGGGAGAAGCTCAGGTGCCTTTCCCTCCTATGCCCTGTGCCCTGGGGCTGGGAGGGGACCTGGAAGGCCTCTTCCTCCTCCTTGCAAAGCTGCCAGAGTCTCCATGACAACAGCAGCCCCCACTTGTGGGAGTGGAGCCCTTGGCTAGGACCTCAGGGAGTTGCCTGGGTAACCAGACTCCTTTGCCCCACTTCCCCACCAACCAAACCTCCTCGGCCCCTCCCCCTCTCTGTGACAGGCAGGCAGGCAAGTGGACGGGTCCCCATGGAGACCCAGCCACCCTCCCACTGCCCCCTTTCCAGAGCCCTTGTTCTCAGGATGGCCACTGGGAGGAGACCTGGGGACGGGGGTCTGCTGGATGAGGGGTTGAGTTCTGCAGACCTTCTCTCACGCTATTTGGGCAGGGGTCTAAGGAGGGAGCTGAGTTCTGTGTCTTGGAAGCCACCTTTATGTGAGGTCCTAGGCCCCGTGGGGGTGTCAGCTTGAGGGCTGAGGTCAGCTGTGTGGTCACTGATGTTGCCCCTGCCTCCTGTCACTCAGTATGCTGGGCCAGAGGCACAGCTGCCCACTCAGCAGCAAGAACAGCTCAGGTGGCTAACGAGGAGCAAGGGAGGGAGCCAGCCGGTGAAGGAGCGAGCATTTATTTTCTGAGGAGACAGCTACATGATTAGTTGTTATTTTACCTTGCTAATGAAAATACATAAAAAACAAAATGGCCAATTAGCAAGGCCATTCATCGCTCAAGTCTGGGCTGTTTCTTTCTGGCCAGGAGGCCATGCTGTCGGGGGGGGGGGGGTGCAGGGGTGGCCCAGAGCCTCACCTACCATGCTGGGGTCCCTTCTCTCCTGCCACTGCCTGCCTGCCAACCAGCCTTCTGTCACTCCTGGTGGTGTTCATGTGCCAAAACATGCTGTCTCTCGTCCTTGGGCTTTTCCTTTCTTCCCTGAACTTGCTTGACACTCCTCTTTCTCTTCACTTCTTCCCTCCTCCATTTCCCATGCCCAGTGAAAGTCCTCCTCTTCTCCACTTTGCCCCCAGTCAGCCTTCCCTGTTGTCCCCACCTTCATTGCCATTTCACTTCAAATCCCTCTTCCCCCAGATGCCGACCTGGGTGAATGATCACGCCACTAAGCAGGTCCATTGAACTTTGTCAGAATGGGACACTGGGGTCTGGTCCCGGTGTTCTGAGTCTGCCTGGAGGCCCGGACCTCTTACGGGGTGTGATGGTGCCTCGGCTACTGCCAGCGCTCAGGGATGGGGATGAGCCAGCAGTCAGGCCCCGCTGCAGCATGCTGAGTGGTCTGCTACCGTGGAGCAATGAGACAGGCTTGCTACACCTCATATTTATAGCTGCTGGGTTAGAAGCAGGCAGGCAGGAAAGAGAACAGCCAGTCCCAGAAGCGACCTGAAAGGGGCCTGCAGCTGTGTCTGGGTGGGGCTGACCAGTGGGCTGGATTCAACATAGTCCTTTCATTGGCTCTTGCTACACAAAGCAGCTAGGTCCCATGAGTGGGGGTGGCCCTCAGCAGCAAAAGAAAAAACAAAACAGGCCATAAAATGCGTCCCAGTATAAGAGCAGAGAGCCCAGGGGCAGGGGGAGGGCATAGAGGGAGAACTAGGAAAGTGACTTTGTGGATAAAGCCTTAGAGGCAGGGACCAGAGACACAGAGCCTGGGGCTACCTATCCCAACACCGCTGTTGTCACTCAGCAGGGAGGAAAGCAGGGAGTATGGAAGCCAGGATCACTCACCCGCTTCAGCTTTGAACTTCCCCAGGAACACTTCCGGGCTGAGTGACACCCCCATTGAGCACAGTTTCAGCCGCTGGCTTCCTGTCCTGTGACTGTGAACTTGGTGTCAATGACTTCACTGAGGGCTGCTGTAGGAATAATTGGGCAGAACAAGTGTCAAAGGGCTGAGCACTGTTCTTTACACATTGTAAGAGGTAAAACATGGTAGCTATCGTTATCACCTGGTGTCTCTTGGGCATCATCCCATCCATCCATTCATCTGTCCGTCCATCCATCCACCAAGCTTTGATTGACAAGTATCTGGTACAGAGGTGAGAGAGAGACCTAGGCCCTGAAACAAGAGACTTGGAAACTGCTAGGTAAGATGGACATACAGACCTGTGGTCAATGATGCAAGGACAGTAAGAGGTTGGAGCAGAGCCTGGTGCAGGGGACAAGGTGCCCAAGGTGGAGTGGCCAATGCTCCTTGCCCAGGAGTGGCCAGTGCTTAAACCGCTGACCCGGAAACCGTCCCTTCATGCTTGGCCTATGGCAAGCCTGGGCACACTGCTAACACCTTTTCAACTCAGGTTGATGGGAGGGGCCTCTTCTCTCCATTGCCTGCAGTTTGACTTTTGTAGCAGTGGGCTTCCAAAAGGTCCATTACCTGCAAGTGGGGACTGGTATTTATGAACCCCACACTGGAAGTCACGGTGTGTCCAGGATCTGCCAACTGCACAGAATATCAGGGTTGGCATGAACTTACAGAGGGATGGGAGTTGCACCTGTGTGGTGTGACTGAAGGGACTGAGTGACACACTATTTTTTTTTTTTTTTTGAGACAGGGTCTCACTTTGTAGTTCAGGCTCGCTCTGTACACACTTGGGGGCAAGACTCGAACTCAGCAATCCTCCTGTCTCTGCCTCCCAAGTGCTGGGATTACAGGCGTGAGCCACCATGCCTGGCACATGACACACTATCTTACCAACACACAGTGTGCATGCACATACACACATGTTCTACATGGTCTGAGGGCCCTAGGTTCCTCTGCTCAGTACAGTGACTCAAGAGCCAAGACCCTGGTGCTAGGCCTCTGTCACTATGTGGCTGTCACAGCTGGAGAGAAGACTGAAGCTGCACTGTTCCAGCCCAAAGGGATACCTGGCGCCTTCACTTACAGCCCTCTGGCCATAAGTCACTCAGTCCTGCCTGTGATCAGGGGTCAGAAAGTGCGGAGGAAGGTGGCATCTTGTTGGCCAGATGATTTCCTGGGTGAAGAAGTGACAAGGAGGGGGAGGAGCAGCGAGCCGGAGATGAGCAGGATGTAGGTGGCTGTTCCCTCTCTGCCAGCCTTGGCCCAAGGTCCCTGACAGCTGCAGGGAGCTGTCCCTCCCCTGGGGGCTGTGCCAGCCGTGGTCCAACTGTCTCCTCTGGGATTGCATTTCGGAAACTCATTCGGAGAGAGACAAGCTGGGCCCAGGGGGCCGGTATCTCTTCCTTGTCCTTGTCCTTGTCCTTGGGAGGCGAGAAAAGGAGAAGGGGCGGAGAGCAGGCGGGGCTGCGGGAGGGGCTGATGGGGCTGTGGAAAGCAATTAGTGGAGAAAGGGAGAGAAATGACTTTCTGTGTTTGCTGTGCCTGTTTCCTACCAGGTTTGGGAGAGATGGGCTGAAGACCAGGGTAGTATGGCCTCGTCCAGGGAATCCCTGGGGTGTCACTTAGGATTGGAGGTGGGGTGAGGGCCCTGCATGGGTTGAGAAAGAAAAACACTGACTCTTGAGCTACCCAGACCCCTCGGTCCTCCCTGGAAGTCTTGGCCGCCCTGCACCATAGCATCTTCCTGCGGACTGTCACCCTGGGCTTCACCGAGGGTGGGAATGACAGGCCATTTTCTCTCTGCATCCCAAGGTACCAGCACATGCTGCAGCTGTTCCCTTCATAGGAGTCCAACCCCACCCAAAGTAGAGCCTGTGACAAGGCACACAGGTCGGGGAGCAGGTGGAAGGGACAGGAAGACACAGGAGATCTGAGTATCATCTCTCTAGCTTGAGGGTTGTCCCAGGGAAACTCCCCTGACTTCTGGCAGCACTTGGAGGCCTTTGATCTGCAGGCCCCAGAGGGAGAGGCTGCAGCCTACCTTTGGGGACCTGGGCTTTCCACAGTGGGCCCCCAAGTGTGTGCAGAGAGAACAGCTCTGGAGCAAGGCCTGGGACCCCCCCCCCTACTGATACATGTTCCTTTGTGGCCTCTTTTTACTCTCCACTCTCCTCCCTCAGGACAGGGAACCTGACTCTTGTATTTCTGGGGCCCCGGGTGTGCTGCCCAGAGCTCACAGGGGCAGAATGATGGGGAATACCATGTCAGGGGCAAGGGTCAGGATGCATGCCACATCTTCACCCCGGTGGAGGCCAGTACAGGACACACAGGAAGCTCACTGGGATTTAACTCTCTGCAGACCAACTCGGGCTGTGCTGCGACTCTCAGTCACACCGGTGACCCCGGTCCTGGTGACAGTTTCCTGAACCAGTCACTCTCCCATCACTGGAACCCCACACCCTCACTGTAGAGGAGACAGGTCTGTTTCGGCTCACAGTTTTGGAGCTTTCAGTCCATGGTCAGATGGTTCTCAGGCCAAAAAGCAAAGCAGAGGAACAGTGTTTACCAAATGCTGGGCAGAGAAAGAAGCGAGGGGCTGGGGACAGGAACACACCCTTCCCAGGCATGCCCTGGTGATCTGCCCCTTCCTACAAGGCCCTACTTCTGAATGGGAGACCTCTGGGGGATTTTTTTTTTTTTTGAGACAGGGTCTTGCTTTGTAGTTCAGGCTGGCTCTGAGCTCACTATGTAACCTAGGCAAACTTCGAACTCAGCAATCATCCTGTCTCTGTCTCCCGAGTGCTGGGATTACAGGCATGAGCCACCACACCCGGCACTGTGGTATGTAGTATTGATTGCTGGTGGGCGTGAGTCTCCACGCCCAGCATTGTATGTGGTTTCCAGGGATCGAACTCAGGACCTTGCTCTTGCAAGGCAGGCGCCGGAACCACTGAGCTAACCCTCCGGCCCTGGGGGATTTTTTTGATTTAAACAAAATTTTAGTTTTAACAAAAACTAAAATTGATTTGACAAATGCTTTCCATAGTGACCATGACTGCATCTTAGAACAGGCCACAGTAAACTGGTGATTGTCAGTTTTCTATGTCTTAATTTAGAATTGAGGTCCAATACTTCTGCCGTGTCACTTAGCATGTACTCTCTCTTGAGTAAAGAAGTATATTTTCCCAGCTATGTCCTCTCAAAAGCTGAATGTTGAGCCTCTGACTTCCCATATGACTCTATTTGGAGATAAAGTCTTAAAAAAATTAGTTGAGGTTGAGGTAGTTGTGGTGGGGCCTTGTGTTAGTGGACTTTATATATAACAAATATCTGGGATCACAGATTTACAAAGAGAAAAGGGTATTTTGGTTCAGAGTTTGAGGGGTGTCAGTCTATGATCAGTTGGCCAAGTTGTTTTTGGCTGTGGTGAGGTGGCACATCATGGTGGGAGGGCATGGAAGAGCGAAATCAATCATTTCATGGCTAAGGGGTGAAAGAGCAGATGAGGAAGGGGCCAAGAGCCTGCTGTCTCTTTCACAGACACACCTCCCATGACCTGAAGACCTCCTGCTAGCCCCTGACTCTTGAAGTATCCCCACAGAGCCACCTAGGGCCCAAGACTTTCCTGCTGGGCCAGGCAGTGAATGGAGGGCTAACAGGGGGCCGGTAGGTGGGGCTCACCAGCAGACAAGAGTACACTGTCAAGAGGGGTCATGCACTAGGGTGGGAGACTGGTGCGTCTGTGAGGGAAGACAGGAAGAAGGCGTCTGAGAAGAGGCCCCTCAGGAGTCAGCTTTTTCTGGGCTTCTGATTCCTGTCAGTCCTTCGGGAACACTCAGGTTGCTCACCAAAGTTGCAAATTATCAAGGCCTTGCCTGAGCCTCACAAAAGCCATTCAAGTTTAGATAAGGATATCTGCAAGCTCTGACCCTTTTGGGAAAGCTGGGGCATTGGATCACTAGGAGGAAAGATGCTTTCTGTATTTTTTTTTTTTTTTGGTGGTACCAGTGATTGAACTCCAGCCCTTGTGTGTCCAAGGTTGGCACGGTACCACTTGAGCTAAATCCCCAGCCCTCTGTATCCATTTTTATCTCATGTGTTTCTAGTCAGCCTTTGCACAATGCCTCATGCCTTCCTCTATGTGCTGGGCAGGATTGTGTCCTTCAGTGGGGAAACGTGGGTGCCGAGAATTTTAACCCTTTTGTCACCTCATTTACCACACAGACCACTGGGGGATGCTTGAGTCCTAGTCCAATAGGACTGGTGTTCTCTGAAGAGGAAGAGCTACCAGGAGTGCACATACAGAAGGCAGGAGTACAGGCCTCCGCACAAACAATCCTGCTGGGTACTTTCATCCCAGACTTATGAAATGAGCTTCTATGGCTTACACCTTCCAGTCCATGATATTCTGTCATAGTGGCTCACCCCCACCATGCCATATTGGGACCATGTGACTCATCTTGGCCAATGAGACATGACTTATCACGGCCAATGAAATATGAGCATATCTGAGGTTTGAGAAGGTTTTGGCCAATGTGGCTCATTCTTCTTGGCTCCTTTGATTCTCTCTGAAGGCAACAGACCCTGAGAAGCTTGTGTGCCATGGACAGTGGGAAGCTGCTCTGAATCCCACCTGGGGCATCTGGGCTGGCTAATCCTGGACAGGTCCTGCAGAAACCCAGCTGACCATGTCCTGTGAAGAAGAGAATGAGTGTGGAAGTTATAAGCTACTGAGACTTTAACATTGTTACGAGGCAGAAACTGACTGATAAACTGAGCGTGGTGTCTCATGCCTGTCATCCCAGCACTCAGGAGGCAGAGGCAGAAGGGTTGCTGCAAGTTCGAGGCTTGTCTGGGCTGCATAGTTAGTTCAAAGCCAGCCTGAACTACAAAGGGAGACCCTGTCTCAAAACAACAAAACAAAATGACTAGTAAACAAAAGTTAAATTCTATTTCATGGGCCGGAGGGTTAGCTCAGTGGTTCTGGTGCCTACCTTGCAAGCGCAAGGTCCTGAGTTTGATCCCCAGTAACCACATACAATGCTGGGCATGGAGACTCACACCCACCAGCAATCAATACCTCACCCACAGTGCTGGGTGTGGTGGCTCACGCCTGTAATCCCAGCACTCGGGAGGTAGAGACAGGAGGATTGCTGAGTTCGAAGCTTGCCTAGGCTACATAGTGAGTTCAGAGCCAGCCTGAACTACAAAGCGAGACCCTGTCTCAAAAAAAAAAAAAATTCTATTTCATAGTTGCACCAGCGGGAGAAGTTAGAAAGGTTAAGAAACCTGTCCAGCCAGCAGTGGTAGACACTAACCCAAGCAGTCTATGCCAATAGCCGAGCTGACAACTGGTTCTTGTGAGATCAAAGATCTCTATTATTCTTGATCCAGCAGTTAATTAATTACATTTTCTTAAGACAAGATCTCAATATTTAGTCTAGGCTGACTTTGAACTCAGTGTGCTACTTAGGCTGGCCTTGAACTCACAGGAATATTTATGTCTCAGCTTTCCAAGTGCTGGGATCACAGTGTGCACCACCATGCTCAGCTAGTCCAAGAACTGAATTAATTCAGCCTTTACCTTTATTGGTCAAATATTTAGTACATGAATGGTCCCCCCAATAGTTACTTTCATAACAGCCCAATGTTTTCTTCTTCACAGTCATCAATAGCTGTTATTTGCACAAAACCATTTCTTTCTTTCTTCCTCCCTCCCTCCCTCTTTCATTCCTACCTTCCTTTCTTCCTTTCTTTCTTTCTTTCTTTCTTTCTTTCTTTCTTTCTTTCTTTCTTTCTTTCTTTCTTTCTTTCTTTCTTTCTTTCTTTCT